>OX465282.1:37685552-37807116 GCA_949987705.1 Thereva unica | reverse complement strand
ATCTTTGAGGGCGAATTTCTCGAAACACATATTTTGCACTTAGACACTTCTGACTGTGCACTGTAGTATACTAATCCCGTGTTTCTTCTTCCTTTAACCCTTGTGCGTAATAAATTGCAAGTATTTTCAGCTGCAGGACCTTTCGCCGATACCTACAATTTGCTGAGTATATTTTTGTTAAATTTAAATATGTATAAATTTAAAACCGCTTATTCTTTCCGGAAAAAACCGGGTTTCGAATTTCATAATTTTCTTTTAAAAACCGGTTTTCAAAACCAGAACTTTGGTACCACCTCAAATAGCTATGTATAATAGGTCGTTGGATAGGTATTTTTGAGCTGAATATAAGTTACTATACATACTATACAGTCAGAGCTGTACAAAGATAGAGTTTTACATATCACCCTGTATTTTTGTAACCCTATAATCTATTTCTATGAGTAAGGCACCAGTGAACGCAGAATTCCTCCACCTATCTATGATGGTTCTATCTTCCAAACATTAGGAGTTATGAGTCGTCAAAGTCCAACTTTAGTTTTTTTTTTTTTTAACAAAAATATCAACTTCAGCTACTTATTTTTTGTTTGTTGTTTCAAGTTGTAGGTTCAAGTTCGCCTAAACGTTGCCTATTGAACGTATTAACACTTTGTGATCGGCAGATTTGCTTTGGGGAGTACTAGTAGGTCGGAGCAAATCTATCATACAAATCCGTCATACATTGTTCTCGTAAATCGACCGAAATACTTCAACTAGTTGGGATGTGGGTTTGACCCCTTCGGTCCACACGATTAACTTCCCAGTATTATGAACGAAGATGGAATAAACTGACTTCTTACAAAATAGTTATGCGTTTAGCACTAGTGGAAAATTGGCAACTATCAGAACTGATGACAAAGCAATCCCGAGAGAAGCTAGTTCAAATAACTATAATAGTAGTAAATCCACAAGATTTTTCTAGAGAATTTGTTTTTCCTGAACGTTAGCAAACAAACATGTCCTCCGTATTTCGTTCGCTGCACTAAAGCGAGTGTTCAAATTCGTATTGAGCGTGCTGAAGCGCCGTTGACAAACTGAGAAGCGAATGACTTCATTTGGAAATTCCAAAGCTTTCCGGAGATATTAGCAAAACTGTAACTGTTAAGTACTTGTCAGACTTGACCAAAAAGAACAAATTTTGCGGTAACTACTGGAAATCCCGGGATAAACCGCAATTTCCTGAAACTGTATCACACGTAGAAAACAATTCCCCGTCAAAAAGTGCTAATCCAAGGTTTGAAAAAATCGCGCTGTTTGTAAAGGGTAACGAAATTTCTGGGACCTTGAAAGATGAAAATACGTCGAAATTTTCGATTTCGATTTTCGGACCGATTGCAATAACTTCATATACTGGGAAGTTAATAACGAGTCATAGGGGACGATAGTGTTTTGTTATTTTTCCGATTTTCGAAGGTGTCCACTGCGGTTATACCTCGACTTCTGTAAATGAGCTTAATGCGTGCTTGAAAGCATCACATTTATGGAAATTTTTTGAAAAAATCACGCTCCAATGAATAAGCGTGTCCTGTCCATATGCTTCGAGGTGCCTCGGCTCAAACATTTTCAAAACAACGATTGGGCGTTGGAAATGGCGAAATTCCAATCGATAGCAGAACATTTTATTATTTTATTATTCGGAATCAAAAATACGAAAAGAATGTCTTTAATGTCCTCTACTGTATATTAAAATTCTTATCACCTCAACTGCAAAATAAACGGAAGCCATAGCCAAAAGAATTGGAAATTCAAACGCAAGGCGGGGAAATGACTATTCCACACACATTAACATTTCGCCTATAGATAAAATACAAGCTCAAATTCATTGTAATTTCAACTTCGAAATTCGTTTACGGACCACAACACTACCCCATAGCATCTAATCACGACAAGAGTGGCATTGAGACCGGTGAATTGTGCAGTGCCGTAGCTACTCTCTTTTGCGTGCAAAGCAATTTTACTAAATTAACGCGGAAAATGTCACTTGGAAACAAGTTTGTACCGAGTGCTGGCTGTACCCTTACACTAGGAAGTATGGTATATTTTTATTGATATTTAGAAAATCTATCTCGTCACTCTGGTTAGAACAAAATGAAAGGTGCCGAGTTAAGTGCCGCACATAAAAGAAAGAGAGCCCCGAATGAGAGAGACAAAATTAATAAGTTACCTAAACTAATACAGAAGTTAAAAAAGAGGACATCCAGCTAATCGAAGAATCACCAAAAGGCACACGAAAGTTTTGCATAAGAAAGTGCGGGCTTCCTTAGTTGGTCTAGTTCTGTCAAGCAGCAGTGGCCAATTTGAAAACTTCGACAAACCCTTGTGGGAAACAGAATTTAATGCCGATGAGACAGACCTTGGTTTCTGGGACAGAAAAAATGTCAATTTAATACATGTTTGGATCAAAAATAGTCCATTGCGATACCAAAATCTTGACGGCAGTTTTTCAAAATATATAAGAATATATAAAGAGGTCTAGATACGCATCCGCAAAGATAAGGGAGCTACGATATGGCATGGATATGACACGTGATTGACTATTCTATTCGCCATAAACTGGGTTTGTATTTTGTTTCGTCCATTTATTTCGTTTATTGTCCAGTCTTGATTTTTGATACCGTCGGTTTCAATGATTAGAAGCATAACAATTTAATTGCAGAGCACGAAAATAGTATAGAATATCAGAAGCTCATGACACCCTATCTTAGCATCTCTTGGCCTGGCCTTCCGAGGAGATGATAAAGTAATTGGATCGTCAATAATTTGGAGCTCGATTCGTGTTCAGCGTCCTCGATAGCCCCCGAGTATAAATTTAGGGTTCATTTCGTTACACATTTTCCGAGATTTTTAATTTAATAACTAATGTTACATTAATTGTTCATAAATATTAGACATTTGTCAGACAAATAATCGATAAAACCATATGCACACCCTCAGACATGAAACACTTTCCAAAAAAATAGGTCATTTGGTTTTACTGCAAGAAAGTCAGTTTTGCTAAAATCCCGAGTAAAAACAAAAAAATGGTCTTAAAATTGGTGAACACCGACCTTGATTGAAACATATTCCTCTTTTTTCAATCATACTCCAATTTTCCCCTAAAATGTAATATAACTCAACACGCTTCACACATTTCACGCAAAACAAACTGACGACTGGCGAGCTCGTTTCTTTTGTGCATCGATTATCTTTGAGTAGGATAAATCGAAAGGACCATTGTACATTATGAAAATGATTAAGCTCCCATAAAGCATATTCAACAATACATGCAGATTCTTTTTAGCTCGAATTCACCGTCGAATGTCCGCCCGTATGTACAGCTCAGTTCTTGGCCATTTAAATTGGTCAAGTTTCAGGGTTTGTGAGGCTGTATGTTCTCCCTTTAAAAAGGTTAAAACCCCTATGGCCATCATATGCCCCTTAAAAGCCAAACGGCCAGTGTTCGCCCGTTGCATCTAATTATCGGCACACATCCAGATATCTCCGTGTAAAGTAAAGAAACCTACTTGTGATGAAGGAATACCCGTGCAGACCTAGATTACAGGGATGCCAATTTGGGGAGAAGATGCTGAATGGGTTTTTTAGAGGCTTTTATTTTCGATTGTCGTTAAATTTTGTTCCTTCTTTTTCTAGTGTTTCGATTTCATATATAAGAAAAGCCTGTAGGGCAATGAAAAGGCGTGGGGGGGCTAAGCTCCCCCTAGGCCCCTGGTTGCTACGGCCCTGGAATTGTGATTGGGTATATAAATAAGGTTATTGGGGTTTTTAAACGAACGGAGTGACACTTTTTTTTCGAATGTAATTTGGTGCCCTTGGAAAAACGATTTTGAGATTCCCGCTCAGCTCAATAATAAAAGAAGTCCCAAATTCTATGTTAATGCTCCCATACACGGTAAAAGTGGATGCAGATCTAGATTTTCATCAAACCCATGTACGCATGGGCCGACCGGCTCACAATCGATAATTTTGGTTTGGCATCCGCACTTTAATGTACATCCAATTTAAACGTGTATCAGCGATATTATCTACGACGATAACTGCACCCTGAGATCCCCATCCCTCAACAGCCTCCAACAGCGAACTTTATTTCGGGGAATTCGCTGCTTCATCAGCCACCGCTTCATTTGCCCAAACGTACGATAAGTAAGCTCGGCACAACTGGATAGAATCAAAAAAAAAAGCCATGAAACAACAAACACCGAAAACGGCGCAGTAATAAAAGGAAACAGTGTGCTTTAAAAATTCCCACACGCAGTGGGGTGAAGAGCTTCAGGGCAGTAAATTTCTCGAGCACCAACGACGAGGTGTCCTAAGGGTTCGCTGTTTAAAACCGACTTGTCGATTGATAGATCTCACTTCGAAGAAGTCAGTCATCGAAATAGAAGCCTAAACAATCAGCAACAAGTTTTCAGAAAAGGTCGTTCTATCACATTCAATCTTATGACACTGAATTGCGGTATGGAACAAGGTCACCAGTTTGACAGTTTGCATTTGATCGGGTAGACTACCACATTTTATTTATGAAACTATTAAGATTTGTAATATCTGACCCCTGGATTGGATAACATTCTATCTCAACGAGAGAGCTCAGGTGGTAAGATTTTAACGTTTCCTTTCAAAATAAATCAATGTAACCTGAGGAGTACCGCAAGGCAGCAAGATCTCAAACTTGTGTATCCTTTTACAGTCGAAACTTAATGCACTACAAGACTGGTGCACCACTAATAATCTTCTTCTTAACATCAGTAAGTGGCATGCAATTACCTTCTCTAAGAAAAGAAACAAACCGCTGCAATATTATTATCTCAATGACAATGTCTTAGATCGTGTCGATCATATTGTTGATTAATTCATTGTCCTCGACAGCAAGTTAAGCTTTAACTTACACTATGATAATATTATTGCCAGATCCAACAAGCTGTTGGGCTTTATCAAGAGAAAAGCTAAAGAATTCGACAATTTATGGGTTAATAAAGCCTTCCCAGCAGGAAATGTAGTGGTTACCGGACCGATTCTGTAAAATGTTACTGGGAAGGTCAATCGATTACTTTCCGTATTACAGAACCGATTACTTTTACACGGCCATGCCCTAGGCTGGTAAGTGCTTACTGTCTCCATCACAGGTATAAGGACGGAAGTACTTACTGTACACCCATTATGATCAAAGGCTTAGATCGTAAAAAGATATAAAGTGTCCAAGAAATTATTTTAAAAACTTACATATTACAGAACTTCTGCTGAGAAAATAGTTGAGGCCTTACCTTAAGTAATGAACAGTAAATGATACCGATGGTGTAAAATATAAATCGAATTGCAATAACTACAATAAGAGCTCCATGTTATTACACTTTCGATTACTCAATATTACTTTAGGTAAGACCTTACAATTTTAAACTTTTTAGACAAGAAACAAATAATTACCATGTAAGGGCTGGCAAATTTTCCTACTTTGTTGTTTTGCGCATTAGCCCGTCCTATTCTTGAATATGTGTGCCAGATCTGGGATCGAATATTTCAAATTAGTGTAAACCGAATAGAATAGAATCTTTCCAAAAGAAGTTCCTTCTTTTCGCGCTTAGGAGCCTCTATAATCGTTCGGATTTTCAAAACCTTCCTCACTATACGAACAGCTTCAAAATCCTTGATCTCTTGTCTCTATCCTTTAGACGGAAATTGCTCACATATGGTTTTACCCTGGATGTCCTGAACCATAACCTTAAGGTGCAGTTCCTGCCGGACACCATCAAATTTAACGATATTCAACAAACAAGACATTCCAAACTACTTAAAGAGTATCCACATCGCACTGAATATGCTAGAAATGAGCCTGTTGCTGCATTATCTGCAATACCTGCGCGGCCTGCTTCTCTCCCTCAATTAACAAAATGTCCTATAAAAGAAAACTAACTTCCCTGCTATACTCCTGATTTCTTACTAACACATTAAACCTAGATCTTAGTTTAATATGTTCCTTTACGATAATATTATTACGTTTTTTTTATCAAATTTGTAATTGATTTTGTTAAGTGCCTTGTTTAGCAATAAATAAATAAATGTAGTAGCATCGTCTTATTATTATTTGTCTGCCATTATTCTTACCTTAATGTGACCGTTGGCTCAAGTCTGGAACAAAGTTAAATTTACATAGGTAGAATAATTAATGATTTGCTATTATAACGCTACGAATTAAATAATGCGAACCTTTCTCCTAACAATATTCGTCAATTTATAAAATTTCCAAAACCTCGAAATTCATTTCGACATTCGACTTGCGAATTCATAATACAAAGTAGCGAGAAATAAGAAGGCAAAAACCTCTCATGTAAACACAGATTAAAGTAATTTTAAAGTTTCTTAACCGCGGGCAAATTCCTAGTTCGAGATTCCGACTGAACAAATTTCAAACAATTCTCAAAAATTTTAAAACAAATAGCTGCAGGTAAAAATTTCTTCCGTGTATTCAAAGCTCCTCCTCCAATTGGTATCGGCACGGCACACTCCACATTAAATACCCACAGGTCAGATAGGATGAAGTTCTCAACCGAAGTCATAAATAAAGGAATAAAATTTAAGATTTAGATTTCGGTCGTTTTGAATGAATGAATGAATTACGAAAACCACAGGTGGCAAGTTGTATTTTTTATAATGACTTAGCGCTGCTTAGGCAATACAATAGGGCAGGTAGAGTGTAAAAAGGACCACCATTCACCACTCGTCTAGTATAAAGGTGAGATTAATAAATTACTTTTTGGTAGATTGAAAGTGACACGCGCTGACATTATCTATATTTTCAACAGAAAAAAATTTGAATTATCAAAGTGATTTCGTATTTGGATGAAAGTTTCCGAAAAGATTTGTGTTTGTTTGGGGGAATTAAAAACTTCCGTGTTTTAATTTAAGATAATGTATTTTTGATTTACTGTTTTACGGAGATCATGATTAGGAATATGTATTTGAACTGTTTAAATGAACGACTTGACCGAATGCTGCATCTTGGTCTAGAGAACTTTTTATCTTTTTATACATAATGATGGTTGTGCGTAGCTAGGTACACACCAAATTGTGCGGCAATATTGAAGTGTCAAATGAAAATGCCCATTTTGTCGTTCAATTTCAAGCGACAATATTGCTGTGAGCATTAAAAGGCAATGGCTCTTTAGGTAAAAAATTAGAAATCTTTCGAAAATGCAAAGAAGCAAAAGTAAAAATGTGAGTTTTCTTATTCTGCGTTAAAACTTAATATGATTGGTTCATTTTTGGAACCGACCGTAAGCCGTTGGATAAATGCCGTATCCTGTTCTTGAGACTTTCTCAACATCGACTTTTGCTTTCCTTCCGCACTCGTAGAGCTTCAATGGACTAAATCTAAATATGAAAAACACTTATGATGGATTAGTGAGTTGTGAGTCTAAGCTTGTTGCATCTTCATCCGGCATAAAGGACACTTCCTATATTTGTTTTTTACTTTTCATCCAATAAGCTATTCTGTTGAGGTAGAACTTTCCACTCGGCAACTCGGATCACTGCTCAGTCAGCATTATTCCCTGCTCCTACAAACACATTTTCTAAAATAAATCCGAACGGGATTTCCGGATTTTTTTTCTCACCCGGGGAGTAAATCATTGCTGCGGGTGATGATAATGTACATTGGCTAATTTACTCAAATGGCACCAGTGTTGGTTGCAAAGACACCGAGCTCTTTACGAACCTCAACAACTTACATCAAATTGTTAAATGTCCTACGAGAGTCGCTGATATTCCAGGTCCAGCAGCACATATCCTTGATTTATTTCTTACTTCTCATTCGACGCGAGACTACGTCAAGGTTAGCTCAATCTTGGCAACTCGGACCACAAACTAGTTAGCGCTTCCTTGACCACTACCACCACAGCTCGTAAAAGAACTATTTGGCACTTTGGGAAAGCCAACTAGCTGGGTCTTATTCGTCCAAGTCACTGACTGGAATTTGTGTTTCCGTAATGTCAATGCGAGCTATGCCGCCCTCTGTGTCACCAAAATAATACGAGCGGGTATGGGCTGTTCATCCCTCACTCCACCAAATCTGTGAAGCATCCCAGTAGGGAATGGAAGTCTTCCAGATTCGATTCAGTACACTTTCCTTCGAATGCTTAATGTCTACTTTCTATATCGAATCATTCCTTCTTTTATCATTGCGATGTCCTAGAGTCGAAGGCATAGCGGCCACCTTTTGCAATACAATTCCTTCCAATATGATGGCATGAGAGCCACCTTTTGCAATACCTTTCTAATATGAAGGCATAAAAGCCACCTTTTGCTTTACCATGCCTTCCTTTGCAATACCATTCCTTCCAATAGCCATTGATTCACATTGCTTCCAATATATACAAAGATATACTGCATTCCGATTTCATGATTTCGTAAATTCCCTACTGGAATAGACCGAATAGATGGTTCAATGGGGAATGTATGAACGCAATCAAAGCGGAGGAGGAAACTTCTCAACGATTCCCGAGAATATCGGCATCCTTGAGAGTTACAGAAGCTCATTAATCACCTTTGACAAGGCGATTAGAAGAGTAAATGGTATAGTTGGTGGGCAAATTGCGACCAAGATGGTCGAGACACGACAAAACTAAACAAAACGCTAGTGAAAGACATGCCGGAAAATTTCGGATCTAAAGTAAATCGACAACTCTCTCCCATAAACAAAGTAAGAAAACTTGATAGTACTGCTACAAGCATAATTTACAAGCTGAGCTCGTCGGCAAAAGAAAGCGCTATTGCTAGCGGCTTCCTATTTGATGCTGCGTAGAAAAAAGCAAACTCCGTGCAACTTTGACAGGCGAATTAGGAATAGATTGATTCGGTCGCCGTGGTCTGCAGATTGTGCAGCTTCATACAAAATCCGTGTATTCAATTCGTTTTTGACAGTCACTGGGGAAAGTTATTTGTCGGTCGCGCTTAACATGTTTACAGCATTCAACTGCAGGCGATTACTTATATCGAGAAAGCTCTAAAATTATAATAAAGGCTCCAAGTAAGTGAGGTCTTAGCGACACCTTTTACAACTGTTGCGAACACGAAAGAAAATGATCACTCATTCTTAGAACTTCCGGAGAGCACTGCAGCGAAGAGTGTGTCCGTAGACTGCTGTAATCTTTGTGACTGATGAAATGTGACGTGCCTCATCAACGTGCCTGAATCTCCCACATTATTTTGTCGCATTTGTTGTATTGTAGCATTTATCGCCTCAGCAGTTTAGGGAGTAAGGCGCTTGGCTACCATCCTAGAGGTCCCAGGTTTGAATCCCGGTAGTTCCACGGTCCTTCGCCTTGTCCAATTTCCCCACCTACATAACTTTCGTTCTTTCTTCTTCCCTCTTTACATCCCTGACTCCTCCTGTCAAAGGCTTCCCTAACCCTTTTCTCGCTACACAAAGAACATGTTATCAGTTGATTGAAGACATTGAACTTGTTTCAGGAGGCATAACACTCCAGGGAGTTGTTCTCGAAACCCCGACGTCAGATTCGTGAAAGTAATGGTTGGGAATAGGTGGAATAAAATATCATCGCGGCTTGGTTGTGCCAATTCCTTCCCTCACTTCTCTCTTTTCACTATCTTCCGGCTAGAGATACTGTTCGACGTTGCACTGTATACGAAAAAAATAGATTGTCGACAGTACAAAAGGGCTTTCTCTGAGCTCCTAGTCTTTCACATAAAAAATCAAAAAGGATGGATGGGTAATAAAATATCACGAGGACTACTCATAACATATTATCAGTTTATCATTCATATTCACATATATTCTTTGAAGACGAAGTTTTCGAAGTCTTGATGGCTGATAATAGCGACGAAGAGGATGGTTTACTCCTTATTAAGAGGACCAAACTTTTTTAGTGCAAGATATAGATGCCGGTAGGTCTACTGTTGTAATTGAACCAATCTCAGCGCTTGAACATAACTGAAAACCAACAACTCAGCATTATCCTCCTCCCCTTCTTTCGCCTTTTTTTCGATTTTGAGCTAAAATTATGAATTTTTATGAAAAATTAAATGACATGAAAGTATTAGTTTCACTTTTTAAGGGCAAGGCGTAAAACGCCCTCTACCGGCGGTATATACATTTTGTGTTAAATTTTATGCTCTACAACCTTGCTCTTTTGATATTTTTATCAAAGTGCATAGTTTCTTTTCAATAGAGAGAAAAGGCGGAAAAAGACGAAAAAAACGCCTATTAAATATAGCCTTGATCATATTTTGTTAGGCAACCCATCACCGTTAGCATATTTTTAACATAGAAACATTTCATTCGTTATTCTACGGATTCTGTACTATAACGCTATTGAAAACAGCATGCAAAGTAGTTTCACGTGTACTCTCTACTAATAGCTACCAGCCATATAAGGCCTTCCCTGGTAAAATATCAATGTGGTTTCGTCCAGACCAACAGACCAACCATTTGTTCACAGCATAATCCTGGAAAAAGCTATTAAATTTAAACTTAGCTTCCATATCGACTACAAATATGCTCACGGTAAGAATGCCAAACACCTAGTAGAACTGACGAAAATTTCGATGATAAAAGCAGAGTGTAAAGCATCTGAAAAGAAATCGGTTTCACATTGAGTCGTTTGAAAACTAAAAATTTGGTTTAAGTCCTCTCTCTCTGTTTCGGATTGGTGTTTGATAATATTGTCACTGGAACTTTCAAATAAAATGAGAGCTTTTTGTCACGCCAAAGTTTGCTTGGATGCGGTTTACGAGTCAAGTTTTGATTGGGTCATCCCTGACACAAAAAGTGCCCGGGTTTTACCCAGACATTTTTGAAACCCCTCCCGGATGGCCCCCGGACGCCTTCCAGGAAACTCGCACGGGTGGCAAGGCTACCTTAGACCATCGAATTCGGATGAAGTAGACCGAATACTTGAGATCCACACTTACTTGGCATGGTCAACTCCTAGCTGTTTTTTCGTATTATCTGGTGTTACTTCCAGGGACTTGCTGGGCCCAGTAGAAAATATGTCAGGGCACTATACCTTTTCAACTTAAAATTGGGACTTAACAATTTCAAATTGGAACTAAACAATTTGAAATTGGGAACAAACAATTTCAAGTTGGGGCCAAACAATTTCAAATTGGAAATAAACCATTTCAAATTGGGACTAAGCAATTTCAAATTGGGAACAAACAATTTCAAATTGGGAACAAACACTTTGCAGTAATAAATGAACAACTATTAGTAAAGATTAAAGTATTAATTATTTTTATTAAGTTTGGAATAAATATAAACACAGATAAACAATATAAAAATATTACTTAGAAACGGACATCCACCATATGTAATGCATCGGGTATGAACCTGCATGAGCATGGGCGATATATTTTGTGCAGCTCACAATCGTTTGATTTCTTATACCATTAATTAAGATGGTTTGTAACCGTTGTAAACGATATTCGAGTGAGTCATATTAGCCCTGTCTTCACCGGTTAGAATTTCTGGCATTTGAATTGATAATTCTCTTTTAACGTTAGCTTTTGAGCTTGACCAAGCGTGCTCGATAGCATTAAACATTGGACTATATGGTCCAAGTTGAAGTAATCGATGACCAACAAATTCATTTTCCTGAAACACTTCTTCGATTGAGGCATTACAAGGCGCATTATCAATAACTAATACAACATTTGTCTGATACATATTTTGAGCATTTCTTATGCAATGGAGTTGGAGTACAAAGTCCTTGGTCTCTGACTTCTTAAAAGCACCCTTCCTAATTTCATGATGAACTAAACCCATAAGTCCTAATTTGAAATTATTTAGTCCCAATTTGAAATTGTTTCGTCCCAATTTGAAATTGTTTCGTCCCAATTTGAAATTGTTTCGTCCCAATTTGAAATTGTTTATTCTTTATTTGAAATTGTTTAATACCAATTTGAAATTGAAAACGTATAATTTATTGCAATGGCATAATTAGCCGTTAATTACTATTTATGGATGATAGGAAGCGCGGAAGGCACAACCTGTGTGATTTGCCTCGCCTTGGTCTTTTTTCGGTAAATATTTATTAATTAATAAGCAAGATAAGCAGTTTCTGGTATCGCATTATAATATAATATACTATATAATGATTATAAGGACCGGATTCCCAGAAAGCGGCTCCTGCGAGTCCATTATACTATGAGACGTCAGTGTACCCTACAACCACAAATATTTTCTGAGAAGAGGCATATTCGATGATGACAATTCATTGAACGCTCTACTTACGCTTCATCGCCATCAGCTTGAGCACCAGCACACCCCTCCTGACAGATCCTATTTCACCTTACAAGGCGTGATTTACGGCTTCCAAATATAATGATGCTTAGAAGCCAATTTCCCCTTCATTGAAGGCTTCCATCTTCCGATATTTATGTTGGAAATTATACCACCATTCGATAATTCTATTAGCTAGAATTCATGCAAAAACAGTAATCTAGGAGCAATGTTATTTCAAATATCAGTGGAATTTAAAAGAAGATGCTTTTCTACAATTACCTGCATATTTGAAAAAAAAAATCTTCATTAGGACCAGTAGAAAAAGTAGCGTTTGGGAATAGATTAGGCGAATTAATTGTGGAGGCTGAATTAACATTTTTATGTATGTATGTATGTCCTAAAGCCAGACGAAATCCGATTGTCGTCACATAAATCTTTACGCTGAAAATGGTGCAGTCATCATTAAGTTTATTACCTTCCCTTGCTTTGGGCTTAGGTAAGGTGGATGAATCTAATATAATGTATAGTAGAGAATTACCCTTATTGAGAGTCAATGCTTATCAACTACTTTTATTATGCTAAACGACTCCATAGTATTTAGTTATATTAATAAATACATTCCAGATCATAAAATTTTCTCTGATTGATCTCCAGCCGCTAGCTGTCAAAACTTTTCAAGACAGCATAAATCAATACCCCGGGCCTTAAAGCGTGGTTAAGATGAAAATTCGTGTTTAAAACGCATTACGTAAGTAAAATGCATTAATAAAGATATCAAAATTACTTCTCCTTTTAAGATACGTCCGACCACATGAGGAGTGTGTAGTACGAAAAACGAAATCTTAATTGCGGCGTAAACCAAGCCAAACCGAAGCAGAATGCGAAACGTGGAAAGCCGCTGAAGTATAAAGTCGTCGTTTATTGAGCCCTGGATGAGTTAAATTCCTGAATGTTCTTAGACACCTAGGAAGTGCATGCTTAAAGCTGCAGGAGACCTTAAACCTGCGGGACTCCACCACTGTTGCTTAAGTTGTTTGTTGTACATATGCGCCCGTTGACTGCCCTTCTTGCATGCGCTCTTCAGGACTCAATATTTTAGCAAAAAGTGTGCCGACACCCCTTGCGAAATCTATAATTAAGTTAAAATAAAATTATTCAAAATTACGGATGAGTGCAGAGCTGCCTGCAGGAATATTTATCGATAAGTTAGTTACAAATTCGCTTCATTGCCTTGGACAGTCAATAAAGAGTGCAAATAGGAGAATTTTGTTAGTTGCAAGTAATGGCACTTTTTAACTGAAGAATTGGAAACAGAAATATTTTTAATGTAATAATTTTATTTGTGACAAACAAAGCCCACTTAGGCCCGAATCATAATGAGCGCTTCAAACTGCAATCTTCAAGATTCAGAAATAAGAATGTACAATAATTCACATTTAGAGCTTCTAGCTCCTGCAACTTCAAATGAAGCTTACTCTAATTTACTGACTTTTTTACAAGAAAAAGGTAATATTAATTGAATAGTTCCACATCCCAGTTGCTCTATTTATCATGAAATTTTATGACGTACTGCACAAGTAAGGAAGGACTGCAAGATGTGGCCAGGTAAGTCTTGTTCAATGGCGTGGAAACGTCTAGGTAACACATAGTAATGGAGGTAAAATTTTGTCAAAGCTGTAGATTCTTTCAATGAATAATCTATGGATGTTAACAACGGCATAAACAGATTTTTTTAGCGCTGTTAGCTAAATTATTACTGCTTTTTGGTTATTTAAAATATAGCACAACTCAAAACTGCCAAAAGTGATTGACGTTTACTTGTATTTTTATTTATTAACTTCCCAGTATAGGAAGTTATTGTAGTCGGTCCGAAAATCGAAATCGAAATTTTCAACGTATTTTCATTTTCAAGGTCCCAAGAGCATTTTAAGCAAAAATTTGAGTGGAAGTATGTGTGTGTGTGTGCGCGCGCGTAAGTATGTGGTCATTTTTCCTGCACGATATCGTGAGAACCAAAAAAGATAACGACTTAGTTAAGCTGTCGTTCGAAGCGTATTAACGGAAATATGATCTGAAAAGATTTTTATAATATTCGGTCGAGCCGATTTTTGGTTTAAACGACCTAAGTGATTTTTGTACCTGCACGATAGCAGCCGAACCACAAAAGATATCGACTTACCTAAGATGCCGTTCGAAGCGTATTAACGACAATATAATTTGAAAAGATTTTTATAATATATTCGGTCGAGCCGTTTTTTGGTTTAACCAACATAAGTTATTTTTGTACCTGCACGATATCGCGCGAAAAACTTGGAATGGAAAAACTTCGGATAAATGTCAGAAAGACCTTAAATTGATAAGTTTCGCTAATACCTAATAAACTCGATGGAATGAGACTCGTTCTAAACGAAGTGATCTTTTTTGGATTCTGCACAGCGATCTCTTTCCAACAAAACATCACTTGTCAAAATCCGAGAATCTTTAAAAACCGCGTAAAAATTTCGTTACCCTTTACAAACATCACGAATTTTTCAAATCTTGGATCAGCACTTTTTTGACGAGGAATTGTTTTCTACGCGTGATACAGTTTCAGGAAATTGCGGTTCATCCCGGGATTTCCAGTAGTTACCAAAAAGTTTTCTTTTTAGTCAAGTCTGACAAGTATAGTTGCTTTCAAACGTCGTGACATCCCGCCCATGTTCCCCAGCTAAGCTCTTAAAAATGTTTAAAAGCTCAGACAAAAGCTTCATTTAACTCCTCCTACATATCAAATCACTTGCTGCCATGTAATCAGTCGCGACTGCGTATTGCCAAAGGGAGGTGAATTTTTGTAGGATTTCAATGATTATTTAAAAAATTTACAAATTATGACTGAGAAACACCCGTTTTTATATATTTTTTTTATTTTAAGGTTTTTGTATTTTACACATATGCTACAGAAATAATTTGTAGCAATTTCTACTAAAAAATACGAAATTTGGATTTTTATTACTTTGATTACTTGATTGTTGACAATTTCCGCCAGTCGCATACGCGCTTCTGCTTGGGGAGGTTGTGTTGTTTGCGGCTGCGGAGAACTCTCAATTTATGAATGAAAATGCTCATATATTTAAAAGAAATTTTTCCAGCATTTCTTTTAATTTATTAACTTCCCAGTATAGGAAGTTATTGTAATCGGTCCGAAAATCGAAATCGAAAATTTCAACGTATTTTCATCTTTCAAGGTCCCAGGAGCATTTTAAGCAAAAAATTGGGAGGAAGTATGTGTGTGTGTGTATGTTCGTACGGATGTGGTCATTTTTTCCTGCACGATATCGCGCGAACCAAAACTGATATCGACTTCGTTGAGGTGTCGTTCGAAGCGTAATAACCGAAATATGATCTGAAAAGATTTTCATGAGATTCGGTTCAGCCGTTTTTTTGTTTAAGCGACGTAAGTGATTTTTGTACCTGCACGATCTCGCCCGAACCACGAAAGATATTGACTTACTTGAGGTGCCGTTCGAAGCGTATTAGCGACAATATAATTTGAAGAGATTTTTATAATATTCGGTCCAGCGGTTTTTTGGTTTAAATGACTTAAGTGGTTTTTGTACCTGCACGATACCGCGCGAACTAAAAACTGTATCGACTTCATTGAGGTGGCGAAAAACATTAATACCTAATCTTGTAAGTGCGCACATTTAGTTTGACATTTTAACGAAAATATTGATAAACAATTGTGATAAATTCTCGGTATTACACATATATTCTATATTGCCTATTGTTCATTTATTATTAAAATAGCCAATCATAATATTCAACATCCATCATACTGGGAAGTTGATAGTGTGGACCGAAAGGGTCGAACCCACATCCCAACTAGTTTTAAATTTAGAGTGAGAAATATTTAGCATAATTATAGTAAAATTATGCTTACTAGTTGGGATGCCCGTTACCGAAATTCGGTCACAAAAACAATAAATATATAAAATTCACGATTCGATTTAAATATTTTTATTTAAAAAAAATTATTCGCAATGGCGAATTTTTAATTACTATGAAACATTTCCATTGTCGCTCCAGAGCATCTAAAATTTCCCAGGATTTTTTTAATCGCATCCATAACGTCTTAAGACTACACTCATCACGTATAGCAAGACGATAAGAAGCATATTGTAAAATTGTTACTTTTGTACGTGGTAAGTTAGCACGTGAAGTACAATGTAAACTGTGTGCTATATTGACATGCCAACCCCTATCACCATGTGGAAATAATAATGGATAAGCCAAAGGCTCCAAAGAAGGGTCAAGAACAGAAAAAGAACGAATTTCATTTGTTGTTTTTGAAAAAACAATCATATTTCGTTCGAAAGGAGGCTCACCATCATCGTTTTTGAAAATAGCAGCAACATCAGTTTGTACAGCATCATTGAAACGACGAATATCAACTTGATTATTAGCTTTTATGATCATAGAAACTTCAGCTGCAAAAGGATTAATCCGATCTAACTCCAAACCTATTTCACGCATAATATCAATATTACATTCAATATTCGCATTTCTATTCATTCTATGATTAGCAGCAGTATCTACATCATAGAAATACAACTGTGCAATAACATGGAGGTCGGCCATAGCCAGGAATTAAGGCACCAGTTCGGTGATGGAAAATGTTATGGATTTTAAAATGGTAAATGCAATTTGCAGTCTCATTTGACAAATTACACTCAGAGCTAGTCATTGCAAAGGCAGCATTATACGAACGAATATTTGCAAAAAAATTTTTAGAACGATTTTTAATACCACTTTCATTCGAAGTTAATCCTTCAAAAAAATTATTGAAAAAGTATTTTTGAGAAAGTGGAGGTAGATTAACTTTGCCTTTATGACAACACAAAGAAAATGCCTCAGTATTACGTAAAGTTACTTCAGTTAGAAAATGTTTGGCACGACAAAAATGACAACTCATATTAAAAGAACCACACGAAAACGAATCAAAATTAACCGGAATAACATCCAAAGCACATTTAAAAGAATCAGTCAAAATTTCTAAAGGTGCAATGAATCAATTAATAAAGGCATTCGCCAAAAAACGAACGGCAGCCCCTTACACAATACAACTCAATAATACTATACACAAAAGAGTATAAAAAAATGCACGCACAAAGTGACCGAGTTTTTTTATGTCAGTTATGCCGCCAAAAATCCACACAAACGCTTGTTTTTCTCTGTTTCTCATTCGCTTCACTGAAACGGCATTTGTGTCAATCGTAGGCTACTCAGCTCTACATTGACGCTCACAAAAAATTCAAATTTTCCAACGGCTTTTTAAAATTCGAAAAATTAAAATCGCTATAACTTTTTTATTCGTGAATCGATTTCGTTGAAATTCCTTATTACATACAAAACTATGCCATAAAAAGAACATTTTCTGAAAATTTAAACGAAATCGGTCCACGAACAAAAAAGCCTTAGCGTGTACAAACTTTTTGTTTGCCTATTAATATATAAGATTACGATGGATAAACTGCCTTGGTTGAGCAGGAGTTTTACATGTATTTAAAAGCTCTGCTCAACACATATAAAGATTTATTAACTTTATTCATTCGGCATGCGCGCATCCCTTCCCAAATTATCTTGTTGAGTTTTTTCTGCGTTTGTTACCGTTTTAACTAAAAAGCGGGGAAATGATAGAACAATATTTATAAAATTTGGCAATGAGGTGCGCAGAACTGTTCAAATTTTTTGTGTCACGGAGTTTGAAAAAGTCTATACTATCTCCGGAAAGCTTTGGAGTTTCCAAATGAAGTCATTCTGTTCTCAGTTTATCAGCTGCGGTTGACAATGCTCAATACGAATTCGAAACCCGCTTTAGGGTAGCTCAGTTTGTAAAAATGAGTTGCACCACCCAATCGTTTGTTAAAGTTATCGTTAAAGGCTACTTTGATTTAAATGTACATTTTTGTGTATTTATAAGTGTAACAGTTTGTGAGTATATTAAAAATGGCACCCCTGCTGTATCAACTGCTATAAGTTAACAATAACACTAACCAGCCGAATTTTCTTGATTAAAGTTAACGATAAAATGTTACGTCATGTTAACAGTGCTTAAACGGTGAAACTCTCGTTTTGTCTAACCGGAGATTTGACAACGCATGTAGCTTTTGTTACGGTTAAAGTAAATTGTTGCAACTCGCCTTAATTGTCATGTCCATATAAAAACCCCGTTAAATTTTCAACGGAAAATTTTTAATTTTTTTAGTTGCAATATATTATAAGGAATGAGGGGGCAACCCATATGGTGAACACTGTGGCCAAGTTAGGCCTATTGTGTACGTACCCCAATAGTGGAACAGACTATCGGCCTTCCGAGTGAAGGGAAGAAGGTCTTTAATTATTGATGAAGACCGAACTTAAGCAGGGCTCAAGAACTCTCTGATAAACGTTGTTCTTCTAAGCCAGATCAGAGCAGGACATTCACAAAGAATATGTGTGGAAGTCTCGTCACCTTCCAAGCAGAGTTAGCATTCTGTCTCTTGAGACAGTCCTAGGTTGTGGAGGTGGTACAGTATACTTAACATACCGTTAGATCTATGCAGCCGTCTCAAGAGGGCGGATTACCACTTTCTTCACACGGATATGTAAATTCACCTTTCTGCTTATATTGAACTAGCTAGCAAATGAAAAAATGCCATATCGGTTCATTACTGCTAACATAACGTCCCATTTAATATCGTGTTATTTGGTCGATCGCATTTGCATTAGCAACGCCAAAAACAGCCATGCCGCTCCCTTACGTGACATATTTCAATATGTATTTGATTCACTTGATGGAATTCCAATATTCAACATTTATGTGAGCATTTAACGTTTTGGATAGTAATGGCGAATAGGGTACGACGATAATAAACTTGAAAATCCTGACCATTAATCTTCCAAGTTATCTGTCTGACATTGACCTGAGTTGATCGACGCCGATACAACGGATAACCATCGTTCCCGATTACATTTTTAGAAATCAATGCTCTTGGATACCGCTTTGAACATTTCCCAACTAACATGCATTATTTCAATCTCTTGCAAGTATAAGTTATGGCCATATTGATGGGCATATGCTTTCAAACACACAATGCGTCTACGTTTATAGCGATTTTCCAACATTCCTTTCGAATTCTAACTTTTTTTGCTCAAATTAACTAAAATTGTTAAAGTGACGGCTCCGCTGCACCACGGTATACAGAAACAGCAGGTAATGTAAAAGAGACGACAGCTTCGATCACCGTAAAAAGTGGGTGATGGTTTTGCAGATTCTTATTTTGGTTTTTCTGTGGATGTCACTGGATTTCATTACAAGCAGTTGTGAGAAGTATGTTCTGTCGGGGCCCGCCCGATGTCAATTCGATGTCCGAGGATACAATCATTGAACTTGAGGTGGACGGTGAAGACGCCAACCCCATTTCGTTATTTTCCTCTGGGATAAGTGTTGATGAAGATAACAGCATGGAAGAAGTGGAGATAGAAGAGATAGAGAGATAATCAACAAATTTTTTTCATACTTGGTAACCTTTGTACTAGGTCTACTAGGAATGCCATGTAAAAACCCTGCTTGCATTATACTTCAAAGGTGGTGCTGAAAAGAATGCAGTACGATGCCCGAGTTTTCTCAAACCCATATCTCAAAAACCAAAGTGTAACGAGCCACGTTTCGTTACTAAGAATCCTCTTCACGAAAGTTAGAAAAATACTCAAGTACCACGTTTCAACTCTAAAATGCCTCTCCTAACAAAGCTTTAGGAAAAATAAATATTTACTCAGCAGGCTGGGTGATTCTCCTTTGAAAGCTCACTTCGAAGCGTTAAAGCTTCCTACGCCGACGAGCTTTCTGGCTATAAAATAAACCGCTTCACCAGGCTAATATTCAGTCTTTAATCAGGCTCATTCCGGAGAGGTCACCTTTTTCGGTTCTAGACGGTGTTGTGGTGTACGATCCGGCACGGTCACACTATACACCTTACCACATTTCACACATTACCTGAGGGATATTGCCGAGGCCTTGTCGTGGTGTACGATCCGACAATGTGCCGAAGTAGCGATTTCTATACCGTATCGTGGTGTACGATCCGGCACGGTTACACTATACACATTACACACAATAACATTACCAGAGGAATGTTACGGAGGCCTTATCGTGGTGTATGATCCGACCATGTGCCGAAGAAGTGATTCCTAGGCCGTGTCGTGGTGTATGATTCGGCACGGTTAGACCACAGGCATAAAACGCACATAACACCTACCGACTGACTACCTGAGGAGTGTTTCCTGGACCAGTATCGTGGTGTACGTTCCGACGGTGTTCCCGGCAGCATTTCCTATACCAGTGTCGCGCTATGACCAGATACACGACCGACCACACCCACCAACAAAAACACACACAAATATCCTGCTAGACCGCACCAGTGATACCAGACCCCTGAGTCAATTGGGCGACCGCCTCCAGAAGACTTCCTTGTACGGTAACTAGTTGTTTCGTGGTGAGAAGTGTCTCCGGATTGTTAGTCGTAAGCACGCCAATTCTGACACTTTCCGCTATTTAACCGAAAGTCGGCTTTGGAGTCGTTCTAGACTTCATTATGGGTGCGTCAGACTTTTCTGAAGGCTTTTCAAACCTTATGGCCAAAGCCTCTGCCGTGTTATTATGCCCAAGAGAACATCCAGATGATCTAACCATCTTCTTATTAAGAAAATCGGTATCCCTTTCTTTCCTTGGGGGCGACGCAGGCCCTACCAGCCTCTACCCGGGAGTAGCCATCTTCCAAATATCGCAAAAAACGTGTTCGGGCTGCGCTACCCCGTTTTCTGAAAGCGCTCGTTATTTCGAGTCGCCTCTCCGATTAGGTGCCCTTACTTCCGCAGGAGATCTAAGGAGATCTCCCAATGAAGAAGTCATCTCAACGTACTCCATCCCTGGGTTTACGGGCTCAGACTGCCCTCTCTGAAGAAATATCACGAAAACTCTCCTTCACTGGGACCACATTCGGCACCTTGATATTTATCCAAAAATATCTAATTGGCCTTGTAGGTCGTCCTTTTGGGAGCTGTGGGAGCCCCAGAAATGTTTGAAATTCTTAACGCTCCATCTTCAAATTTTTTTAAAGTATTTCTATATTGATACCATGAGCTGGGCGAGAAAGGACGGTCGCCCGTTGGAAGGCTAATTCAAACCGAAGTTCGCCTGGTATCAGCAGTACATCGTTAGTAATACATTCACGCAGTACCATTCATAACTTCAGCACGATTGTTTACACATTAGGACTAGGATTGCCGTTTTTATGGAGTTTAGATCCGCCGTATTCAGTCTGCTTCATGGACCTCCAGCAGTATGTGGTCTAAGGCCATGTACGATCGGTCTAGGAGTCAGTGCTCCCTGCCTATGCCGTGTTCGAGTCATACTGATGAATACATAGACTTGGCTAGCCAAAAAAATCAAAATTGCCATCAAAATTTTATTTTTTGCTCGAAATTTTTTTTTCGCATTAAGCCCCTATGACACTTCTTTTTTTTCGTATTTTTAATGCATAAAAAATGAAGTTAGAAAGGTATTAATATTTTCCAATGTAGAAAAGCTATTAGTGTAAGTGAGTCAACAGTAAGTGTCAAAAATATAAAAATTTCATTAAAAATGCGAGCCTGTCAAAAAAATACATTAAAAATGTAAATTTTTTATATTTTTAAGATTCTTGGAGAATTTTTTGACAGTTCTGCATTAAACAGCTGATACATATTTGAGAAATTTACTTTTTTGTGAGCAATTTAACAAGTAAATACATACTCAAAAGAGTTATAAATGAATTAGAATCAAAGGCAATGTGATCATTTTTTTAAAAATTCATGCGCATTAATGTCCAAGAAGAAGTAAGATTTGATTAATTTATTTCTGTTTCATTCTTATAAAAGTCTGGTTATCTTATTCTCACATGACTCGATTTAACGCATTAAAAATACGGAAAAAAAGAAGTGTCATAGGGGCTTAGGCGCCCCTTACCACCTGGCGCCTAGAGCGGCAGCTCCACACGCTCTACCTAAGGGCCGGCGCTCTCTCTTAGTAAGCATTTCCGAGCTCCTACAACATTCAAGAGTTCAAACGCAGGGTTCATCACCACCTTCTTCAATACCCCCGGTACCTTTTAACCCTTAACTTATTCCCCCCCCCCCACTCCTCCCCCGTACTAAGCACCATGACGTGACAAATGACATGACGGACTAGTAGTATCAAAGGGTGACTTCTGAGCTTAGCACTGCCACATAAAAAAATGAAACGTTTCGGTTAAAGTTTCTTTTTAGATTGATACCGACACACACCTTGTGGTCCCTAGTAATAATAATGAAATCAAAGTGGTCACAGGTCAAAAAAAGGTTGGGAGCCACTGCTATGCTATAGAAAGAACGTCACCTGATCGTTTTTACTTCCATTCTTTAAGACACCGGAAACGACCAAAAAGAACAAAACCAATCTCATTACTACTGATTCCCTTAAATAAACCACCAAGGAACCAAAGTCATAATCCAATATTGCATATCAAAATATACTTTTGATTCACTCCGGATCATCGTTGAAGTCATTACCTTTTAGTTTTAATGAGGAAATTTTGACCTGCCGTTTTTTTATATTCATTTATTTCTTAATTTAAATTTGCAATTTACATTCCATCTATACCAACGTGTCTGAGTGGAGAAATCATCTTGTACCAATTTCCTCTTGTCGGCTAGTCTGGTATAGGTAACCTTAGCTGCCTTCACGGTACTTCTGTGGATCCCTTTAGCCTGATTGTTGGCCGACGGAGAGTTAGGTGAGGATTAATATTTATCCTCGATTTGTGTTGTTCAGATTGAAATTGTTTTGAAAACTCGACGAGGTTCTTACAAACGGCAATATGGTTATTTATTGCTTCGTTATTTAAATTAAATCCACGAGCACCAGGCCACAGCTAAAGTGATGATCAGAATTTTATTTTGAAATAAGTTGCAGGTTCGTATGCTAAAAGGGCATGGAGGGGGAGCAATTTGTTATACTTTAAACAAATTGTCTAAAACTTAATTTCTTCGTTGTGCCGAGAATTAAAAATTGAGTTTCATGTTGAAATTTTAAGCTTACAAAGTCAAGTAGTCATTTTGCATTGAATAGTGGTGCAATTGGGTAGAGATGTGCAGGTGCACGTAACCTATTAAGCAGTACCGGAAATGAGAATATGCTGATCAATAGCTTAACCAGTAAAGCATCTGTTTTGATTTATACGGAATGCGCATAAGATATATGTAAATAGTTTAAACATGAATGATATATAGCAAAAATAAAAAAGCAAAGTTCATATTTTAGTTTTCAATTAAATCTTTAGTAATAAGTAATAATTTTGTAAATGGATGAAGGAAATGTGAGTCGGAAATTAATGATGAATGATGGTGAAAAACTAAAATTATGTTAGATTTTAAAGTTAGGGGAACTTGGTGGCCAGCGATAAGCGAAATATAGGATAACATGTAGTATATGAAATATATGTAGGATAACATGTAGTATATGAGAATATGCATTCATTCCGATCTGATGGAAATGCCATCACAACTTCCTAGTTTCGATCACTTTCCGGCGGGAAATTTTAGACGTGCTTCCAACCGAAGCACAAAAGAGTCGTTTTTATGCCACTGCCAAAGGAATCTTTTCATAAGCACATGCTATCCCAAAGACAAAATCAATATTTTTTAGATTCATTTCATCAATAAACTGGGATGGACGTCAAGGCAAAACAGCATTGAAAAAATTCGAACTTTTCAATACTTTCGTATACATTATATGTATATGGGCAAAAACGCGAAAAAAGGCATATTTGCACATTCAAAACCCAAAAAAAAAAAAGTTTACCGACCGAGTTTTTTGTGGGTTTTCCCTCCATATGGCCCCAAAACAAGCCCGTTTCTGCTACAGGGGTTACAAGGCGACCGTCTACCATTTTGGAACTTTCTTGGGGAAATTTTCTCAGAATTTCTATCTTTATTGAAGATTTCAAGAAAAAGCTGCCACGGAGGGGACTATTTGACTAAAAATCGCTTTTCTGAGTTCAGGAAGAATCCTGAGTGAATTTCCGCTTACCGGTGACCACAGCTTCTTAGAACAACTTGAACTTTCCACTTCTGACGCGTTTTTTTCGGTTTGAAGTTGAAACCGCGACTGCCACGGTGGGGACTTGTTTGAATATGCGTTTGCACTTTGAATTTTAGAGCAAGCGAATTTTACAGTCAAATCGAACGCGCCGAATGGGTTTTCGAATTGTTGCAGGTTCATGAAACATCCCCCGAGCAGAGGGAGCCACAGCAGAACATTTGAACGCATGCAGGTTCTAGCGGCACTGCGGTTCGCAATTTTAACGGAAAATTTCGGACAAAATTCGAATACGTGTAAGTTCTGTATTCTGGCGTTCCGGTTTGCGATAAAAGAGAAAAAATCAAAGTTTTAGGCCCCAAAAACCATTCGTGAACGTCCTATCCCGAATGGCGCAAGTTGGTCCATTTAATATGCCCAATTAATCTGGATTTTTGTAGTTGGGACATGCCACGGAGGGGACATTTTGCACAGTTTCTGGGGCCTGCCGGGCTCTATGGCTGGCTGGATGGCCGTTTTTTGTGGAAAAGTGTTGCCTAGGTCGGTACCCACCGAAAGCATTTTTTTTGGTACTCATTTCCGACTCTAAAACGGTCATCGGCTCCGGACACGCATATGCCTTTTTACGCGTTTTTGCCCATATATGTCATAAAACCGGTAAATGCTCTATTTTTCTCAAATGGAGAAATGAACAGTTCTCCAGTTCTGAATGTTGAGCATTGCCTCTGCGTCAGCCGTCACAGAGTCCATCCATCTCCTCCTAGGTCTACCTACTAGTCTATTTCCTGGAATTTCCGCCACCATAAGCCGTTTTAGAATACGGTTGTCGTCCATCCTGATTACGTGGCCGGCTAGTCATAAGGCCCCCATACACGGTCAAATTGGATGTACATCGAAGTGCGGATGTACAACCAAAATTATGGATTGTGAGCCGGTCGGGCGATCAAAATACGTTGCGCTTATGGGTTTGATAAATTTCTGGAAGTACATCCAATTTGACTGTGTATGGGGGCCTTAAGTCTGTTGATTTTATAAACGTCTGTTGATCTTCATACAACTCGCTGTTGTATCTCCTTCGCCATATTCCATCCTCTCTCGTTGGGCCCATTATGCATCTGAGAACTTTCCTCTCAAACCTGTTGACTCGTTCCTCTATGTCCTGAGTCATAGTCCAAGTCTCGCTGCCATAGCACAATACTGGTCGTATTACTGTTTTGTAGAGTGAAAGCTTCGTTTTTCTGTTCACTAATCTTGAGTGCAGTATTTGTTTTGGGCATAAAAAGCTTTATTAGCCAGTAGTATTCGTCTAGTTATTTCTTCCTTTTCAGCGTTTCTTTTTATAATTGTAGACCCAAGGTAGACTGTTTTGTCGACTACTTCTAGATTGTGTTCGTCGATGGCTATATTTCTTCCCACTCTAAACCTTCCAGCTCTCGATTGTTGCATCACCTTTGTTTTCTCTTCGTTGATGTTTAGCCCTATGACTCCTGGGAATTCCTCTTCTTTTCCTACAGGGTCGGCCATGTAACTTTTTTTTCAACTAGTGCTTATTTCGTGTATGGCAACACTTAGCTCATGTCTGATTTGACAGATAATTAGTTTTATCCTTCCGCTGAACGAATATGGTTGTGTATACGCTTGAACAACGCTGGGAAATATTGCGACATTACTTTGAAAATCATGATAATGTTGCAGAATGTGTGCGAAAATTGCCTACGGATTTCGGAAGAAGAGAAGCACCGTCAGCTCCGTATGTTCGTTACCTTGTGAAAAAAGTGAAAGAAACTGGCATCCTCATCGATAAACCAACGCGTGAAAAGCCAAAAACAGTGTGTAAGTCATATATCCTAGTAACCAAATCCTTCAAGAAATCATAACTTCTACATCCGTTCCCAAGTAATCTTGTTGATTACGCTAGTTAACAAGAATTATTTATCTTATAACTCCCAAGATTTCTTCCCACATTATAACCCAAGAATTGATCACGTTACGTCTAATTAATAAGAATTACTTTATCTTATGACACCCAAGATTTCTTCCCACATTACTGCGACGTTATGCTGATTTCTCGCGAAGACACATTTTTGTAACTTGAACCCGAAGTGTAGATCTTTTAATTTTTAATGTACCAAATAATGTTCAGTTTAGTTTTGATCGTCGTGAAATAAAGTCCTAGTTGAGTTAAAGGAAAATCTTTTTATTAAATTTTATTAAATATAATTTTTTGTAATAGGAAAAACTAATTACAAGTTTGGCGCAGTCGGTAGGATGCCAAACTAGTGTCGTGCAAAAAATTAAGTGAAAATTTTTTTTACATATATGTTTTTTTCATTTAACTAAAAAGTGTTAAGACTAATTATTTAAATTAGCTTAAAAGAAAAAAAGTGGTAATTTGATAAATGTAATTCAACAAACGAATTACCAGTGACAATGAAAGTGTTATATACTTTTCATCTTGTACGACATCTAGAATTCTTTTAAGAATTCATTGGCATCAAATCAATAAAAGAAAAACAAAATTTAACCAGATTTGAGGACTTCACGTGGCAATCAAATTGAGCTCAACTTAATTAAAACAAACGAAAAATAAAGGAGAAGAGGTCAAACCAATTTTTGTTGTTTTTAATAATAATATAATGGCAGTCGATTCAGCAATAATTACTGGAAAAGATCTAATAATGGAAGCGAGAGCTGTACCAGTTTTTCGGGGTGATCGCGCCTTTGAGCTTTTGCATTTTATTAGAGAGGTCGAGACAATAATTGTTGGCTTAACAACGGACCAAGGAATGAAGGCGTATTTATCCAATATATTTATAACAAAAATTCAAGGACCTGCAGCTGCATCAATAAGAAGACTCCAGAATGCAACGTGGGACCAAATGAAGCAGCAACTAAAGAAATCTTTTGGAATTCAACAGTCTTACCTAAAACTAAAAGAAGAAGCAGATTCTATAAAATATTTTAATGTAAGTCAGTATTATAATTCTTTAATAATAATTTTGGATAAATTAAATCTTAAGTATAAGTTAGATGATAATTCCCCTGAAGAGTTCAATACTATAAATAATGAAAAAAGCATATTAGAAAAGTTTTTAAACAAAATTCCTAGATCCGATAGTATGTTTTTACGCATAAAGAACGTTACTTCTTTAGAAGAAGCTTTTTTTGAACTACTTGAAACTGGAATTTCCAATGATCCCCCACATAATCAAAGACAAAATAACAACAACAGAAATAGGAATAATTTTAATCGGAACTACTATGAACATAATTATAATCGTAACAATTATCGTAATGATAATTACAGACATTTTAATCGTAACAGACAAGGAACGGAATATAATAATTTCACTCAAACAATGCCATTTTCAAGAAATAATAGACTTAATGAAAACTCACATAATACCCCTAGAAATCGAAATGGCAACCGCAGTCACCATAGGTATCAAAACTCCAGAGTATTTTCGAATAATAATAATAGAAATATTGAACCGATGGACGTAGATATAAACACCGAAGAAAATTTTCAATCACGGTCTCAGATAACTCACTATCGATAGTTGAATTTTCAATTTATAATAAAAAATTAACCTGCTTGCTTGATACTGGATCTTCTACTTCTGTAATAGATAGTAGAATGTTCCCCATTATAAAACGTCTTGAATTACCGAAACCAATCGAAATTATAACAGTGTTAGGCAAAGGAGAAATAACCCATGAAATAATAACGGAAGTTCCCAAAGAATTTAACCTCAACGCTACGATGAGTTGGAAAATAATGGACTTAGACAATAATAATAAATATCAAGCTATATTAGGTCGAAATGTACTGAAACAAGCTATATTAGGTCGAAATGTACTGAAATAGATTTAAAATGATCATGTAGAAATTAGGAATAAAATAACTAAGTTTAAAAGTTCTTGCTCTTTTCATAATTTCGACGGTTTATATTCTTTAGATTTAAATAATGTAAATATTCTCAATCTACCAAAAACGGATCATCTTAGTAAAGAAGAGTTTCATGCTTTAAAGAAAATCGTTGTAGAAAACAAAGATTTATGCTGGATTCATGGTTTCGTCTTATTAGTGTCGAACTCATGCGCGCGCATAAATGTCACATGAAAATTTTAAATTCTCTCATTTTATGGTTTTGTGCGGCAGATTTATTTTCTCTCTCAGAAAAAGTTAATTCAACTTCAACTTTTCTGCGGCAGAAATGTCAAACAATCAGGTGTCGTTTAAATTTTTTTTAAATTTGAGTACAAACATGGCGGAATCATCGTTAGCAACAAAAGGTTGGTTATAATTTTGAAATTAAGTTTTAATTTAAATAGCATTTCCTATAAAAAAAACAGATTGTTTATTGCAGAAATATATTTTTAGGAATTGAAATAGAAGCAAACATAATTGGAGAAGTGGCGAAGAATGGAAGGGAAATGTTATATGATTTGAGCCACAAGCAATATAGAAATAATTCTGTAAAATTAAAAATATGGTTGGAAATATCTAAAGCTGTGGGATTGACAAGTTCAGTAATCACTTACTAGTTTAATAATATTTTTTTGAAAAAAAAAAAAAGTGTTTTTAGAAGAGGAGTGCCAAAAAATTTGGAAAAATTTAAAATCAAAATATAAGAACGCTATTCAAAACCAAAAAGGCAAAAGTGGAAGTGCAACAACCAAAACAAAACCGTACACAGAGTGGTTGCTGAAAGAAATGGGTTTTTTTGAAAAATTTGTTACGGATTCAGAGTAAACTCTATAATAGTTCCATGCATTTTTCCTCTAATTTGAGAATTTTATAGACCTACAACTAGCAACTTTATCTTAGAAGAAAGTAGCAAATCCAATTCACTTCAGGAACTTTTTGATGATTCTGTAGACGATGCAGATGTAACAGGGGAGTCTCCGAACGTGTCATTCACTTCTGTTGTTCAACCACGTACAGTGACTTCAGTACAGCTCAAGAGAAAAAAAACATCATTGAAAGAAGCGGAAGAAAAAATTGACTGTTATATAAATAAATTAGACCATTTCGAAAAATTATTAACATCATCTGAAGAAATGGATCCATTTATTTTATTAATAGATAAAGAAATGAAAACAGTACCTGTAGAAAAAGTTAAGAGTTTGAAAATGGAAATTTTGAAATTAATATATAACGCTCAAAATTAATTTTATTCTAATTGTTAATTTAAATTAAATCCATTTGGTTCTACAAATAATACAAATTTTAATAATCTCGGTCAGAAATTGGGAAACTACTAAAATAGCTTTTGTATTCAGCTCTAATCTGTTTTGCTTGACGTGAAGTGTTGTTGGAGCTTATACGTCCAATTGCTCTTATACCATCCATATTTGATTCTCTCCAGCTCCCAGATGTAATAGTCCCATCCGCGTTTTCTTCATCTACTAAACCTGGCGTAAGATATCCTGTAGCTTTTTTGATTCGCAGCCAATTATGGAGACATGTTGTTGCTTTTATAATATTTATCACTGTTTCTTTACTGGCTATTATCGGTTTTCTGTAGATTCTCCATCGATTAGCTAGTATACCGAATGCGTTTTCAACTACTCTTCTCGCTCTAGATAACCTATAGTTAAATGCTACTTGGTCTTCTGGAAGATTTCCAGTGTGACGGCCAGGGAAAGGACGCATTAAATTAGGAAGCAATGGAAATGCTTCATCTCCAACAAAAACGAATGGTGCATTTATGTTTGAACCAGGCAAAATTTTTGTAGACGGTAGACATAAACATTCTGAATTAGTCTTTATCGCTTTTCCAAAAGTTGAATTTCTAAAGACGCTTCCATCGCTATTATGACCAAGAGCACCAATATCAACTAATACAAATTTATAATTTGCGTCAGAAACTGCCAGCAATATTAGACTATGTGAATTTTTGTAATTAAACGTAAGTGTATTATATTTTGGAAGAGCCTGAATGACGACATGCTTGCCGTCGATTGCACCTAAGCAATTCGGAAAATTCCATTTATTATAAAATTCACTGGCAACATCTTCCCACAATTGCACTGATGGTGTTGGAAATACATAGTTGAGTTTTTCCCAGATTAACTGGCACGTTTTCCGTATAATATTGCTGGTAGTGTTAGCTCCAACTCGAAATCCATAAAAACCAATTGATTTCATGCTATCTCCACTAGCTACGTAAGAATATTTTGATTGAGGCAAAGTTACCTCAACGTCAAAGATAATCTTTCTGCAGCTGTTATTTCTTCTGTTGACCTGTTAGGTGTAATTTTTAAAGAGGGTCCTAGGATACTAAGAAGCTCATTAAATGTATCAACGTCCATCCGATGAAAATTTATAAACGATTCCGAATCGCTTTTCATTTCTTGAATCAAATTACAATAAAACCCCTTTTTCTTTCGCTCCTTTAACATTGCTCTAACTGCAAATCTTTTTTTCACCTTTCCTAATCTTTTTAATTTTAGTATATACAATATAATTTCGGCTTGTGCCTTTAATAGATTTATTATAAACAAACGGCGAACATTCTTTGTATTCATTTTGACAGTATGCAAATATTTTTCAAAAGTCAACACTTTTTTGTGCAGCAGTTTTCAGCTGAAACAATGAACCGACAGTGAGAAAATTCTCTTTTAAAAAAATTGTTCGTCGTAGAACCGACGCAACGATGAATCCAGCATTATTCTATCAAGAAGGACAAAAATTAACTAATATTACTTGCATTAAACACAAAATTATTACGAAGCATAATTTGCCAGTATATTCAAAGATTTACAGATTCCCTAAAATTCACGAACAAGAAGTGGAAAAACAAATAACAGACATGTTAAAACAAGGTATAATTAAGCATAGCAATTCACCTTATAATTCCCCCATTTGGATTGTCCCAAAAAAATTAGATCAATCGGGAGAAAACAAATGGAGGATTGTCGTCGATTATAGAAAATTGAACGAGATAACTATAGACGACAAATTCCCTATTCCTAACATAGAGTCACTTTTTGACAAGTTGGGAAGAGCTCAATATTTTACGACGTTAGATCTCGCTAAAGGATTTCAACAAATCCTTGTAGACGAGAAAGATCAGGCAAAGACCGCGTTTTCGACCCCAAGAGGTCACTACGAATATGTCAGGATGCCATTTGGCTTAAAAAATGCTCCTGCCACATTTCAAAGAATGATAAATTACGTTCTACGCGAGTTCATCAATATCAATTGTGTTGTATATCTTGACGATATACTTATTTTTAGCACTTCCCTTCAGGAACATGTAAATGCAATTCAAAAAATCCTCAAAACACTTCGTGAATTTAATCTGAAACTACAGATTGATAAATGTTTATTTTTTCGAAAGAATCAGAATATTTAGGACATCTTTTAATAGACGGAGAGCTGGCTACATAAAAAAGCAAGGTATAAGGTACAAGGGGGGGGGGGGGGGGCGAACGGCTAACAAAGATCTCGGAAGGTGGTGACACCCGATTTGTCACTTCTATTAAAATCCGAGAAGATCCACTGCATACAAACACCTAGCAGACCTGTTAGCAAGTCCTAATCCCACCTCCCCGCGGTGCCCTCTGGGGTACTTCTTCGGAAGGAGCTAACGGGAGACGGGCGAATGGCGATCTCTCTGCGCCACAAAACAGAGCTTTAAGTCGGTTGGGCTGAGGGTTAGCAACCCGCTCCCATAAAAATCACCATTGCTACGAATCGGCAAACAATGCCTCGGAACCGGATGGACAACACGACGACGACCTTTGCTTTTCGAACAAGGACACGAATCGGATCATGGAATGTGAGAACAATGCTTGCTGAGGGACGGCTGGATGAAGTCCTCAACGAGATGAATCGATATAAAATCAAGATCATGGGACTTAGCGAGACCAGATGGCCCGATGCGGGGGAACATATCTGCCCAAATGGTGAGTCCTTCTTATATTCTGGGAGAAATGAAACTGAAAGCCGTAGGAGTGGCGTTGGCGTAATACTCACCAAAGAAGCCAGGTCCAGCCTCATTAGCTGGTCACCAGTTTCTGAGAGGATTATTACCGTGCGCCTGCATACCAGACTAAGAAGTACTACGGTAGTCCAATGCTATGCTCCAACTGAAGACGCAGAAGATGACATCAAAGACGAGTTCTATATGCGACTGAATGAGGTTTTTCGCTCTATTCCAAGGGGAGACATCATTGTATTAATGGGTGACTTAAACGCACAAATCGGCCGCGACAACACCGGTCTTGTACAAACAATTGGAAAACAAGGCCTAAGCCAGGTTACCAATAACAATGGTGAGCTTTTCGTTGACTTTTGTAGTTCCCATCAACTCATGGTAGGTGGAACTTACTTTTGCCACAAGAAGATACACAAAGAGACCTGGGTATCACCCGATGGTAGAACGAGAAATCAGATAGATCACGTGGCCGTCAGCCGCAGATGGAGAACCATTCTGGAGGATGTCAGGAGCTTCAGGGGAGCGGACACTGGAAGCGACCACCATTTGGTAGTAGCAACTATTCGCCTTAGAATCGCTGCAATCAGAAACGTTCAACGCGATGTTATAAACCGTAGACGGTTTAACGTTGACCTTCTGCAGGAGACCGCTAAAAAGCGAGAATTTGCTGGAAACCTGCAGCAAATATTAAACCAGCAAACCGTTTCTGACGACACAAATATTGAAGAGCTGTGGAGTAGAACAAAGGGCGCTATATTGACGGCTGCGGAAACGAGCGTCGGTTATGTCCAGAGAAACATGCAACATTGGATCTCGGACACTACCTGGCAAAAAATAGAACGCAGGAGGGCCCTCAAAAATAACGTAAACTCTACAACCGACCCGGAAAGACGTCACCAACTTGAACGGGAATATTCCCAATTACACCGGGAAGTAAAGAGAAGTGTGCGGCGTGATAAAAGGCAGCAGATAAATGAGCTCGCAGAAAAAGCGGAAAACGCGGCAAACACAGGCAACAGTAAAGTGCTGTACCAAATTACTAAACAGCTCTCGGGAAAGCACTCTACTAAAAAACATGCCGTTAAGAGTGAGGATGGAAGGCTGTTGTGCAGCGACGAGGAGCAACTCCAAAGATGGAGAGATTACTTCTTCGCCGCCCTGAATGGTTCACTTGCACAAGAACCTCAGGAAAACAGCAACAATGCACAGCCGATAAGAATCAACACCCGGGCCCCATCCAAGACGGAAATAGTAACCGCAATTCATGCGATGGCCAATGGTAAAGCAGCTGGAAAAGATGGCATCCCGCCAGAATTGTTGAAAGCCGATTCAAGCCTCATAGCAGATGCGCTTCAGCCAATCCTGGAAATAGCATGGAACACCTGTACCTTTCCGGAGGATTGGACGGAAGGTATCATAGTCAAAATACCCAAAAAGGGGGACCTAACAATATGCGACAACTGGAGAGGCATCTGTCTATTATCTACTGTGGGTAAAATCCTGTCCCACGTTATATTATCAAGGATAAGAGAGGCAGTAGACCGAACGCTTAGAAGGCAGCAGGCCGGATTCAGGAAGGGCCGCTCATGTATAGACCATATTAACACCTTGAGAATCATAGTGGAGCAGTCTACTGAATTCCGATCCCCCCTTTACCTTGCTTTCGTAGATTATGAGAAAGCGTTCGACTCGGTCAATAGGAGCTTTATATGGCAGGCATTACGGCGACGTGGACTGCCTGATAAAATAATAGAATTGATAAAAGCCCTTTACAACAATTCCAAATGCAGAGTTCTCCATAATGGAAAATTATCCGACAGCTTCGAGGTGAATTCAGGGGTACGACAAGGATGTCTACTTTCGCCATTACTATTTCTTATAGTAATAAATGACATTCTTGTCGGCGCTCTAGATAGTAGAACAGGCGGCATACAATGGGGTTTGCTAGATCGCCTTAAGGACCTCGACTACGCGGATGATATCTGTTTGCTGGCCCACAGACATCAGGAGCTAAAAAACATGTTAAACAATTTGGCAACAGAAAGTAGTCTAGCAGGCTTAAGGCTGAATCCGAACAAAACCAAAGAAATGCGGATAAATGCAAACACACTTGAACGAACTGCGCTGAATAACCGTGACGTGGAACTGGTAGATAAATTCTGCTACCTCGGTAGCATTATTACCGAAAATGGCGGTGCAGAAGAAGACGTCAGTTCCAGAATAAATAAAGCACGAGGCGCATATGCATGCCTGTTCCGCATATGGAGATCAACGGAGATCTCAACTAACACCAAATTGCGGCTGTTGCCAACTCCAACATTAAGGCAGTTCTTTTGTACGGTTGCGAAACATGGAAAGTCACCCAATTCATCACAGGGCGCCTACAAGTCTTCATCAACAGATGCCTGCGTCGTATCCTAAAAATCCGCTGGCAAGATAGAATTTCAAATGAAGAGCTATGGCGCCGTGCCGGCCAAGAAAGGATAGACGACCAAATCAGGCTAAGGAAATGGAATTGGGTTGGCCACACCTTGCGACGCGATAACGAAAACCTAGCCAAACAGGCCCTTGAATGGAACCCGCAAGGATCCCGTCGAGTTGGAAGACCTAGAACAACGTGGAGGAGGACCCTACTAGCAGAGGCCGCAACAACTGGGAGATCCTGGTCAGAGCTGAGAGCTGTCGCGCAAAACAGAGTCCGCTGGAGGGCAACTGTTTCCGCCCTATGTCCCATGAGGGATTAAAGGGGCACAAAGAAGAAGATAAGGTACATGAAATACGATATCTAGATAGGTGCCATTAGCGGTCCCGGACACCGAGTGGCTAATCTGCCAGCGCGATTAGGAAGATTAAGGCGGGGGCGGACGATCAAAGAAGACAAATTATACATAGAAAAAAATGATAATGCTCATGGATAAAAATTATTGATAAGTGAAGTATTTGTTGCTACGAAACGCGAAAATTATTGGCAGACGATTTCGTGGAAGATAAATGGCCGGCAGACGGAAACAAAGTGGCGTTATCGTTGATGCGAAAAATTAATGATAAGCCTCACGATTAAAAATTTTTGAGAATTATCATTAAACTGTTGAGGAAGCTGTGTGTTGAATGGCAGACGAAAAAATGAAAGACAACATCGAGGCAGACGGTATTGAAGAGCGCGGTCTCGATAGATATATTTTTCGTATGTTATTCTGATATTTCTATGCCAACATTATACATAATTAATGCGGGATTAAGAGTGTTTATATGAGGCATGAGAGTGTGCGTATCTCTATGTATATGCGAGTGCGAGTAGGTATATAGCATACAATAGATGTAACGGCGAGCTTGCAGAACTCACGTTGGCACTTCATATGTATATATGTATACATCAGAAAGTATACTTTGATGCCCTCTTATCACATTTTGTTTGATTACGCGAGCTTTGAATTTTTGTACACGGGTTACTTTTTGATTTTTTTGATTGTTTGAATTTATTTGCAAAAGAAGTTAGTTAGTTTTTCAGCAGATGTTAACGAAAGCCAATGTGAGGATGATATCGATTGCGATAGCGAAGAAGATATGCAGTACGATGAATCCGACGCCAATAGCGAAGTAGAATAATTCTAAAATTTATTTGTATTATTTGTTAATAAAAAAATTGTTTTAGTGGTAAACATATTTTTTAGCACTTGTATAATAGAGGAATTGTTAACTTATTGTCCTCACAATATAATAAAGAAAATAATAAATCTTGCAATAAACCGTACGTAACTATATAACTCGTTAATACGAGACCGCCCTCTTCAATACCGTCTGCCTCGATGTTGTCTTTCATTTTTTCGTCTGCCATTCAACACACAGCTTCCTCAACAGTTTAATGATAATTCTCAAAAATTTTTAATCGTGAGGCTTATCATTAATTTTTCGCATCAACGATAACGCCACTTTGTTGACGTCTGCCGGCCATTTATCTTCCACGAAATCGTCAGCCAATAATTTTCGCGTTTCGTAGCAACAAATACTTCACTTATCAATAATTTTTATCCATGAGCATTATCATTTTTTTCTATGTATAATTTGTCTTCTTTGATCGTCCGCCCCCGCCTTAATCTTCCTAATCGCGCTGGCAGATTAGCCACTCGGTGTCCGGGACCGCTAATGGCACCTATCTAGATATTCGTATTTCATGTACCTTATACCTTGCTTTTTTATGTAGCCAGCTCTTAGACTATAACTAGTGAAGGTATTAAACCGAATCCTAGTAAGATAAAAGTAATTAAAACACTACAACTTCCTAAAAATCGGAAGGCAATAAAGAGTTTCTTAGGTATCACGGGCTATTATCGCAAGTTCATCAAGGACTACGCGAAAATTGCCCAACCACTTACTCAATGCCTAAAGAAGAATAGGAAAATTGACGTATAGAAAGTTTATTGAAGCTTTTGCTTAAAGAAATATTAACGAAAGATCCTGTATTAAAATATCCAGATTTTAAACAAAGATTTACCCTGACAACCGATGCGAGTCAATTTGCTATTGGTGCCGTTTTGTCGCAAAACGGACATCCAGTATCATTCGCAAGCCGAACTCTTAACGAACACGAAATTAAATACAGCACTATAGAAAAGGAACTCCTTTCGATTATATGGGCCACTAAATACTTTCGCCCTTACTTATATGGAGTTAAATTTACAATTAAAACTGATCACCAACCTTTAGTTTGGTTAAATTCTTTAAAAGAACCTAACTCAAAACTACAACGGTGGAGGATTAGACTAAATGAGTTCGATTTCAATATAGAATTTGTCAAGGGTAAGGACAACAAAGTAGCAGACTTTTTGAGCAGAATCAACGTGGATAAAAATGAAATTAACACTCTTGAAAATGTAGGCAGTAATTCTGTTAATGAATATAATAATTTGGATAATGAAAGTAACGCAGCTACGATTCATAGTGGTGCCGAAAATTTGGGAGATCATATCCCAATTGTAGATAATATCGTTAATAAATATCTTACTCAAATACATGTAGTTGAAAATAAACAAGAAGATCTGGTAGTAAAATATAAGAAATATAGGATAATTTATATATCTCGGGAAAATCTTAAAGATATAAACTATCTAAACAATCTTTTAAGAAAATTAATAAAAAACGGAACAACTGGGATATATTCTGAATTGGATTACAATGAATTTTCAATTTTGCAAAGTAAATTAGTGAACCTATTTGGCAATGAACCTAGAATTAGATTCGTTAAATGTAATAAGCTAGCAAAAAATTTAAATGATGAAAATGAGTTAATAAAAATAATAAAACAAGTTCATGAAGCCACAAACCATAGAGGTATTTTAGAAAATTTTTCCGAAATTAAAAACTTATATTATTTTCCCAAACTAAAGGATTTCATCTATAAATATATAAACAATTGCGAGGTTTGCAATTTAAGTAAATATGACAGAAATCCTATTCATTACAAATATAATTTGTCAGAAACTCCTTCTGAACCCAATGAAATTGTTCATGTCGACGTACTTTATCTAAAAAAGCAAATATTTTTGACAACAATAGACCGCTTCACAAAACACCTATCTGTAGCCAAGTTAAGCGATAGAAATAGTGTAACCATAGTTCAGAAATTGAAACTTAGAAACTCTCTATTTGGTAAACCCAAAAAGTATATTTTTGATAACGAATTTGATAGTTTAAATATAAAAAATTTCTGTCGAGAAGAAAACATAGAAGTACATTTCACTTCCCCTCGAAGTCACACGGGTAATGCTGACATTGAAAGGGTTCATGGGACAATAAACGAACACATTAGGATACTTCATCTGACACATCCAGACTTAGATATCGAAAGCAAAATTTTAAAAGCTGTAGAAAAATATAATAATACAATTCACTCTACTACAAAAGTAAGACCAATAGATTTCCTTAATAGCAAAGTTTCTGATCTTGAAAGTATAAAGAGGAAGATTCTAGAAAATAAAAATAAAACTATTAACAATTTAAACAAAAATAGGAAAGACTTTATTGCTCCAAATGCAAATGAAATACTTATAAAAAATCCAACAGCGTTAAGATACAAGGAATTACAAAAGATCAATTGCTCACAAAATAACGGGAACCTAATTGATAACAAAAAGAAGAAAATCCACCCTTCTCGCATTAAAAGAAACTTTAAATATTTTTCAGAAAACACTACTGTTGCTGCTAACACTAATGACGCTAGTGAACCCAACCCAAGCTCTAATTAGCATGGAAAAATTGGAAACTGAAGCTGGATATACTACAATCCAACAAGGGAAAATACCCATTATAGAGAAATATAATAAAATTATCCACATAGTTGATTTAAAAGATATTAAAAATACAATTGACTTGGTGGAGTGTCAAGTGAAGGATCTATTTCACCTACCAGAAGATGAAAATATTATCAGTACCCAGACAGGAAAGCTCAACAAGGTAAAACATACTTTTAAAACATTAATACCCTTAAGACAAAAAAGAGCACTTATTAATGTTGGAGGAACCATCTTAAAATGGATTTTTGGTACTATGAATAAAGATGACAAGCTAGAGATTGAGGAACATTTAAAAATAACAGACAAAAATGTTCATAGTGCTATAGAAAATTCTAACAATCAGATAAAAATAAATAGTTTGCTCCAAGAAAATATTAATACTCTTCGGTATAATATACAAAGAAACAACATAGAAATACACGAACTTTTAAATCTAGTTAATACCAGTAATAGAGACGTAGTACGACAATTACAGTATTTACAAACCTTGACTCATATAAATCTTTTAAACGAAGAAATTGAAAAAATACAGGAAAATGTTGCTTTCTCTAAACATCAAATAATGGGTAGATCAATGCTTACACCCGAAGAAATTGACGCTTATGATATAGACATCTTCAAACTACAAGAGCTTAAAAGTTCTTTAGCATTGGCAGATTCCAAATTACTTTTTATAATACTTATCCCGCAAATTAGTAAATTAGAAGCTACTCACTTCAAAGTCGTTCCAATTCCAGATTCAAATAATCAAGAAATCGATATTAAAATTTTAGATATTATAATTTTTGAAAATAAACCATACTATCTAGATCAGGAAAGATATAGGAAAAGTTTAAGACCCGTTAATGATTGCATATCAAGTCTCTTAAATAAGTCTTATGATAATTGTTTGAAAATTACAAAATCAGGTTTAGAAATAATAGAAATAGACGTAGGACTAATTATAATCAAAAATGGAAAAAATTTAACTCTTACTAACAGCTGTAATAATATAGAATATTCATTAAATAAAAATTACTTAATAACATTTAATAATTGCTCCGTTATGTTAAATAATATAGAATTTTTAAATAAAGAAAGAAAATTTAAGTATAATATCGTAATTCCTAGTTATAATAAAATTAAGGATGTTAATTCAACAATAGATCTAAAAGAATTACACATTAAACAAATACAGAACTATAAACAAATTAAGGAAATTCGTTACGAGAAACAGCAAAACATCGTTATAACTTATACTAATTTATCACTAGTTACAATCATAATTACGATTTTAATCACATTAATATTTTTAAGATATTGCAAAAAAGAAACAAAAAATAAAGTAGTTGATAATTTTGCCCAGGAGAGCAAAACACTTGAGGAAGGGGGAGTCATATATCCTAGTAACCAAATCCTTCAAGAAATCATAACTTCTACATCCGTTTCCCAAGTAATCTTCTTGATTACGCTAGTTAACAAGAATTATTTATCTTATAACTCCCAAGATTTCTTCCCACATTATAACCCAAGAATTGATCACGTTACGTCTAATTAATAAGAATTACTTTATCTTATGACACCCAAGATTTCTTCCCACATTACTGCGACGTTATGCTGATTTCTCGCGAAGACACATTTTTGTAACTTGAACCCGAAGTGTAGATCTTTTAATTTTTAATGTACCAAATAATGTTCAGTTTAGTTTTGATCGTCGTGAAATAAAGTCCTAGTTGAGTTAAAGGAAAATCTTTTTATTAAATTTTATTAAATATAATTTTTTGTAATAGGAAAAACTAATTACAAGTTTTGTACACCCGAGAATATTGCTGCTGTGGCCGAAAGTGTGCGTGAATCGCCATCAACATCAGTTCACCGTCGTTCTCAATAATTGGACATTTCGCAGACATCAAAGACGCAGACAAAATTGGACCGACCGTGTAGGCTACTGCATGGCCAGCCGAGGCAGCCATTTGAATGAAATTATTTTCCATCATTAACCGGAGGGATTGTACTTTCAAATAAAAAAAGAAATTTGAAAAAATATTTAGTAGTTTTTTTTATAGCATTTTTCAAAAAAAAGTTATTTGGCGGACCCTTTACTTTGGCGTTCATGTCTCCAAGCACCATTTCAATATCGTTTGACGGTATTAATCTGATGCCGTTTGTTAGCTTCTGGTAGAATTCATCTTTCTCCTCATTCGTCTTATATTCTGTGGCCGCATGGATGTTTATGAGACTAATGTTATGTAGTCTTGTTTTAATCCGAAGCGTACATATTCTATTATTTACTGGCTTGAAGTCCAGTATCAGTGATTTCATTTTCTTTTCTACTATGAAGGCAACTCCGAACTCTCTTCTTCCATTCGACGAACCACTGGAGAGTATCGTGTGGGTTCTAAAATTCATTATGCCACTGTGCAACATAACTCGGATACTGGAAAAACGACGACGACTACAGCAACGAAAATGCAAAACGATTTAAAAATCTTCTCATGGAATGTTTGAACTCTGTACAGGACAATAGCTGTCAACATCTAGGCGATACCCTGTCAAAGCTGACATTACAGATGGGTTCTACAGAAAATGGTGTCTTGCAAAAATAGCTAGCAACTAGTTGGTCCAGAGGGGTGGGGGAAATACTTGGATATTTTTGAAGCATAGTGGAGGAAAAATCGAAACATCACCTCCACGTGGTGTCCCCTTGATAACCAACTAACGACGGTAGTAGCGAGTTTGAGATGTTATATTCTCGCCCACCAGCGAAGGGCTAGCAACTCAACAACGAATTGAAGAATTTAATTTAAGCCTAGAGTGACAATGTGCAAGGATAAAAGTGGGGAGATATTAAGTAATTAGCACGAAGTATTGACTATAAGGAATTTCGAGGAACTACTACTAATGAACCCAGATCAGGGGCACATTGGTATCCGAAATGTACAGAATCAGAACATGAATGCGGCCTACCATAGAAGAAGTACGCCAAAATCGAACCATCACCTCCACGTGGTGCCCCTTGATAACCAACTAACGACGGTAGTAGTGAGTGTGAGATTTTGGTATGGAGCCTACGGCAGAGACTCGGACTGGACAGATTTCACGGAGACGACCCGGAAAAAGTACCAAGGCTAACGATTTGCACTTATTTTCAAGGAATGAAAGAACACTATACCTAACCAGTAAGCTAAAAATTCTTTGACGATTTGACGAAATACAGAGTGGACGTAGTGGCCAACCAGGAGATGAGATGGACTGGACAGGGAATATTTGACAAAAGAACACATAACATATTTTATAGCATCATAACATATTATATACGAAAGGAAATAAAGCACCTCGTCATAGGATTTGAAGCTATAGATGAAAGAATGTGCAAGATTCGTTTAAGGGCAAATTCTTCAACTATTCAATAATAAATGTTCATGCTCCTACCAAAGAGAAAATGGAAGAAGAAAGAAGGTATTATAACTCCTGAAATAAAATAGTTCGTTCAATCTAAAATAAAGCCCCGGACTAAACGATTTAAAATAGTTATTCGACCGTATCGTTATAAGTTTTAATGAGAACTGAAAATAAAACAATAGAATCTTTTTCCAATTTAATTTGTCTGGTTGCTATGACGACAGCTATAGTACGCTAGCTGAGTGGTGTGACATTTTTTAACATCCTCCCCGGGCGATTTATAATCTTCATGTATCTCGAGTGGGTAAATTACCTGGATAGCTCGCCTCAATAACTTTCCTGAAGGCATCTGAATTTCACACGCTCGCACTCTGCCATCCCGTCCTGGGAACAGAGTTATGATTTTGCTGAGTTTCCATAAAAGCCTAGGCACATTTTGCTCATGGACCAGAACGATATCGTTTACTTTTATACTAGACGAATTTTTCGGATGAAACTCATGAGCGATTCTTAGCTGATGGAGATATTCGGACGTCCAACGGTTCCAAAAATTTTCTTAAAAGTCTCTGCCTGATGACCCACAGTTCATTAAGGTCCTCTTTGTTTAGTTGTTTTAACTCCAAATCGTTATCAAAAATTCCTTTAACATTCGTGAATTTTCCTAAGAGAAAATCAATCGGGCAAAGTGGTGATAAGTCCGCAGGATCGGATGAAACGTAGGTTAATGGTCGCGTTTTTGACAATTGCTTCAACTTCAACAAGAAGAGTCTCTAACTGTTCGAAGCTTTTTCACGTCCTATTGTGGCCTTCAGTGAATTTTTTATGATACGGATCAATCGTTCCCACCATCCACCCCACCATGGGGCTCTCTCTACTATAAATTTCCAAGGTATGTTCTTTGCTGCTGCGAATGATGTCAATTCCCTGGCATTTAGTTTCTGAATTTCATAGTCGGCTCGTTTGAACGTTTTGGCATTATCCGAGTATATTATTCTTGGAGTACCTCTCCTAGCGATGAATTTCCTTAAAGCATTTAAACAGGATGCAGTCGTGAGACTTTCTACAAGCTCCGCGCGAATGCAGGCACACATAAACAATAGCAGGTAAGTTTTTTTCATTCCGTCGGCCTTGACAAATAGGGGCCCAGCAAAATCCATCCCAGTTACTTCGAAAGACCTAGCTCCTTGCAAGCGGTCCTTAGGCAACGGTGTGAATGGCTGCGAGGCGGATTTCCCGAAAAGTCGTTGGCAAATTATGCATCTTTTTATGACCTTTCTTACTAGCTGCCTTCCACTTGGAATCCAGAAGTTCTCTCGTAAGTAAGTAAGCATAACGTTAGGTCCAGCATGATGAGTTTCACTATGAGCATGTTTCGCTATCAAGAAAGTGAGATATGAATTCTTGGGTAAAATCAGAAGGTGAGCTATTAGTGCATCACCGATTTCTTGCAACCTCCCCCAAGTCTTAGACGACCCTTATCATCGAGTGAAGGGCATAACTTCCATAAGGTAGATTGACGTTCTATCAGCTTCCCTTTACGAATGCAGGACATCTCTTTTGAGAACCAGCGCTGCTGCTCATTTTTAATCCAATAGTTTCTTGACTGTTCCAGTTCGATCGCTGTGAAAGTTTCTGTCAAACGTTCGGTTGGATACCTAGAATTTCTGACAAATCTAAAATATAACTCGTTATTCTAATTAATCTTATATAGCTTTCCAAATTGAAAATAGGCTCTTGCGTCGCTGTCTGTCGCACGACTAATACATTGTCAACATGTGCTTCCTTGCGAAGCCACTTTTGTTGAGGTTCCAGTAACCAACTAGGTCCTAATAACCACATCGGATTGCTCACTAGTTGCTTCGCTAAAATGCCTCTCGTTAGTAGATCGGCAGGATTGCCCTTGCTCCATACATACTTCCATTCCTCGCCGCTTGAAAGCGATTTGATCTCCTCTACTCTATTCGTTATGTAAGGTTGCCATTTCTTATGTTCGTTATTTATCCAGCACAACGTTATGCATGAATCGGTCCAACAATGAGTTGACAAGAATTTGAACGACGTACTGTTAGTTAGGAACGACTTCATTCGGGCAGTTATAAGAGCAGCCGTTAATTCTAGCTTTGGTAATGATAAAGCAGTTCCTTTATCTGACTTAAGAGGTGCTACCCTGGTTCTAGAGCACAAAAAATTCACCGCAACAGTTCCATTTGAGTGTGTGCTTCTTACATACGCTACTGCACCATAAGCCCTAGGACTGGCATCAGAAAATATGTGTAATTGTACATCGATTGATTCACAGGTGAACACACATCTCGGAATACTTAACTCTACCAAGTGTGGGATCTCAGCACACCACTTTTGCCAAGTTGAACTAACAGCAATAGGTAGGATGTCATCCCATGCGGGTTTAATTTTCCAGAAGTCTTGTAAAAGTAATTTTATCCTCAATATAAAAGGGGATAACATACCTAGAGGGTCAAAAATTGTTGCCATAATCTTCAGAACGTTTCTTTTCGTTGGTGGTAAACTTCGGTCGACTAATGACAAGACTGTTTTTAAGTCAACCTGGATAGAATCAAATATTAGGTTCCATTTAATTCCAAGCACCTTCTGCACCAAGTGTAAATCACTGCTTTCGCCCTTTCTTTGGAATAATCGTCGAAGGAATTCATGGTTTGAATTCCACTTCCGTAGATTCATCGATGCTCCTGCTAGCGTGTGTTTTGCTTCATAGTATAAGGCTTCTTCCAGCTCTAATGAAGATAGAGAAACAACTAAATCATCCATGTACAAATGACTTTGAATAGTTTCTATAAATCGGCCTGTACTTTCGCCAAGGTGCTTTCTTATAACCGCATTTAGCAGGAAAGGCTACAATTCACCCCAAAAATTACCCTGGTGAACCTATATATCTGCAAAGATGGAAACTTAGTTGTTTCTTTTTCGCCAGAAGTCAGAAGTGCAAATGCCCACTGGAATTGCATTCTACTATTCCAGTTGATTACGTTCAACTTCAGTTCGAGTCCATTTGGTTTGCTTTATTCTCTTGGGTAAATTGTATGTGAACTGAGGATATTTTAAAGTTCAATTTGCCAACTTGCACGTTGAATGTTAGATTACGACTAAGAGCCCTCCATACAGTTTGCCGACATTTATATTTATGGAACAAAGCGCAAGAAGTTCAATGCAGCTCTCAGTAGAGTTGCTTACTGCTTTAGAAACTCTGCTTTCATCGCAATCGGATACATTTTTCATTCTTTCCAATCCTTTTACGCAACCGTACTGAGTAAAATGACGCAAAAAAGTGGATACCACTTCATGACTTCGATAAATTCTCCGAGAGATTTCCCTAACACCAATTCCTTCAGATTTCAAATTAATAATCTTTTTCAAATTCACTAATACCCTGGCTTCACCGGCCGAACAGCGCAAGTTCGATTGGCGAAATGAACTTTAAAACGAAATGTCAGTGAAACCACTATGTGGATTGAACTAAAAATTACTGAACTGAGGTCGGGGAGCCCGGGTAATATAACATTTTCCACTTGGAATTTTCAAAAATTTTATTTTAAAAACACTAGACTCAATTTACACGGTGTACAACTTGTGTTAACTCTACAAAACCTTCACATAGACTGGTGGACTTATAATTATGCAACAGAACAAAATTTTAAATTGTAAATTTTGTATTCAGCTCTTTCAGCGGATTCTTATACTGGATCCTTGAAGTGTGAAGGAAGATGTTCCAAGTAATCTAATTTTTCAATTGCGGAAAATCCAGGGAAAAGTACGAGGGTGGTCTGAAAAGTTTCTGTCCTCAACGTGAAGATGGCAGTACTCCCATATAAAAGCTAGTGAATGAAGTTGTGCATCTTTTGACAGTTATCCACCAAAGTTTCAGCCAGTTTGGATGCGCAGTTGTTATTGCAAAGTCATTTGAGTGAGTCGATGTGAGTGTTCCATGTTGGCATGACAAAAGTTTGCTAACAAGAGAAATAAACTGACTGCGTTTACGTTACGCCTCTCACTCACACTCCCATAGCATCTTTCCCCTGGCCTGTCAAGGACTTATGTTAGTCAGAACCGCCAGTCATTGTACCAACTTACTTTAAATCGTTTAAAGGAACACGTCTATAATTTTTTTTTTCAATTTATTTAGTTCTAAGTTTGACAATGTGTATACATCCAATAGAAAATCAACATATCTTAGTGCTAGAAGGGATCTTCATTCATCTATAATATAATTATGAGGGTAAGCCGAAATTTATTTTATTTGAATAAAAACTAGAACAATTTCTATAAATTTCAACTTGACAGAATAAAGTTTATTTTAATTTATACATAATACAGCTTTACCTGTCAGGTACTTGTGCTTATCGAAAACGCCTGTCAATTTTTTTTCAAATTCTGTAAGGAATGAACAAAATGGTCTAATTTCAAGCTTATAGGAACAAGTTTTTTTTTTTTCAAATGTTTCCTACACTTTCAAAAATATAGGGGTTGATGACTTGCGGGAGTGAGGCGTCACGACCTAGAAAAAAGGGTCTGTTTAAAAAAGGGGGAACTATGGGGACCGCTTTAGAGATTTTTTAAAATCACTAATGTGTATTGTGTCTAAAAAAATTGATATAAAGTGGAACTTTGCGGAACTTTTTTTGAAAAGCTTGAAATTACAGTTTGTGGGGGTCAAAAAACGTTGGAAAAACGTCTTATATGCTACAAAAGTATTTTAATTTATTAACAAATTTTTGAAAATACATGCCTGTCGCTTATTCCTCCATACTAAAATGCCACGCTTCTTAATACATATAAATAACACAAAACAAGCGCAATATGTTGTTGATATTTCGAGCGCAATTGTTTCTCGAGTTGACTTTGCGTCAGAGAGGGGGAGGTTTAGCGCGTGTTACCAGCCAATTATGTTACTATCTCGCCATTGTTCATTTGTAGTATTATAGAGTGATTATTTAAGAATGTATCCCAGTTAGTTTTGGTCAGTCAAAATGTTATCAATTTTTTTATTTTTGTCGTTTGTCGTTTTATCTTTTTCCACTAAAAAATCTATTACCAATATTTGAAGTGAAGAAAAATCTAAAAGATTTTTTGCGTATGCATTGGGCACAAACCTATACTAGGCCACCACGTCGTTTTTTACTATGTTCCTTTATAATTCTTAAAGTGCGGTTGGTATCTACCGAAAAATTTAGCGTTTACCTTAATTTCTATTTCTCAGAATTGTTATTTTCCGTAATGGTGAACCATGGTAAAGTGGTACTCGTAGATATGCCGCCTACAACAAAATTTAAAAACAAACCTCGATAGCAAGCCAGTTACTTCCTGCCCTGGTTTCGATGTTATTTGTTAAGTTTCATTTTGTTAATCCTTGTGTAGCATCACGTATCTCTGACCTCTATTTTACCCATTTAAACCCATTTGCTTTACTGCTTGAACCATTTCCCATTCCGCGGCAACAACTTGAATTTTACCTTTCTCGTTTCCCAGGAACATGAAAGGATTTCGCATAACCAGTGGCAAATAACAGCGAGACATTTTTTAATTAACAACTACCTAAGTCTGTCAGAGGTCTTCAGCGTTCGCCACACCGTTGGATTCCATTAGAAAATAAGCACGTTTCGGTTTGGATGTGATTAAATAATTCCATTTTTACAAAAGCACCGTGTTAAAACAAATCCAAGACGAACGATGAAACTCAACCGCACATTCCCCTTGGCTGGGGTGCCGGAGTAGAGCAAAGTAATCAAGCGACTGAATTTGTCACCCCCTTTTTAGGGGTGTTTGATGTATTATTCGGTTCATTTGGTCGACAGGTTTCAACAAATAGTCCCAACACATGCGGTCACACAATGGTATGTCACTCAATGGGAGAAGCTTTATAACGTGCACACTGAAATAAGAGCAACAAGGGCAGTTATTTTTCTTGTTGCATTTATTTGCGAAAAGGGAGGATTGTTTGATAATCAAGGAATCAATTCAGTTTCAGTTTTTCAATCTTTATTGAGCATGTTGGATGAAACAATGGCAAGTGGGGTTGCTTTGTATCTAGTTAAGGATTAATTACAGAGATGTGAGTTTTTTCCTTTTTGGCTGTGAATTTTCATGTTCAAGTGTCGAGGAGAAAACCAAATATTTGGAAGTCATAGAATATTCACTAGATCCCATATGCGGTGGTTATTTGTTATTTAATGTTTTATAATTGTCGATTTTGCGACATTTGTGTTTTTTTATGTGACATGGTCAAGCTGAGGAGCAACCTTGGTACCACTAGTCAGTCATGTCGTTTAAGTCATGGTGCAATGTCTAGTAGTCAGCTTGAAGGATTGAAGAGAAAGGGAAAGGGGGAGAAGTTAGGGGTCTAGAGGGTACGTGAGTAAATCTTTTCTTACCTCCCACCCAACAAGATACTCCGATGAAGTCGATTCCCCTCTAGGCAATCCAGATCACTGTTTAGTCAGCGCACACTGCCAATGTCGATCTCCTAGCCTAACTACACCAGCTCCTAGGAGAACTGCTTGGCATTATGCGAAAGCCAACTGGTGGGGGCTGATTCGTTTTTTGTCAAGCTGCTCACTCAGATATCTGTTTCCAGAACCGCGATGTCAATTTTGCCGCCCTCTGTATTACCAAAATTATATTGGCTGGAATGCATATATTCATTCCTCATTCCTCCAAATCCATAAAGCCTAGGCTGCATGGATGGTTTAATCGGGAATGACTGAACGCAATTAAAATCAAAGAAGCTGCCTACAATGAGTATAGACATTCTCCGAATGAATCATCTAGACGTGAGTACATCAGGTTGGTAAATTCCTATAAAACCCATCAGGAAAGTCAAAGAATTATTAGATGACAGGCGGAGAGGTAAAAACTTATGATCCTTGGTGATAACAGCAAACCCAAGGCCAACTTATTTGCAGCTCTGTTTGCCGTAAATTTTCCTTAGCTGATGCTGACATGCAGCTCCTGCCGTCAAGTGTTCTACCCACTCAATGGACAGAGTTTTCTTCAGGACGCGTGAATTGGATAGGTGTTTCAAAGAGCTAGACTCCAATAAATCCACTGGCCCGACAATATTCCCCCTGTGGTTCTTGAAAAATGTGCCTCATCCTTGACTAAACTATTGCTTTTCGCCTTATCATACTTCTCCGGAATCTATCATGACTCCTGGAAACTGGCCCATGTTTAGCCTATATCGAAAAAAGGTGACGCTAGTGACTCCGCTAACTACCAACCAATAGCAACGTTACCAAATATTAGACCACAAACAGTACGACTTTAGACCAAAAAGATTTACTGGCGACCTTCTTGTTTGCCTAACTAAGCATCTCAACTAACTAAAGTAAACACCGATTGGAAGAATCTGGCCTGGATGCTCTAGATATCTCCAAGGCTTTCGATAGATTAAGGCATCCCACTCTGTTAACTAAACTTCAAGGTATTGGTATGGACTTTGTTCTAAATAACTGGATTAACACCTTCCTATCTGTCCGTTCACTCAAGGAGGTACTCGATACTGTGATACAAACACGCCCCAGACCTTGTCTGCATGATCGTGAACTCATGTCCAATTCAATCAACAGGGACATCGAACTAATTCTTGATTGGGGCCTCAAAAACCTTGTCGAATTTAATGCGTTAAAAACGAAGCACTATCTCATGTCATTGTCGGTTTGTATGTAGTGCGTGTTGATTTATATTTTAGTGGGAAATTTTATTATTCAACCACTTGAAGAAAAAAAATCAATAGAAAAAACATAAAACATTGAATTGCAGTGTGTTTTTTATGTGGAAGACTAGAACCTCAGGAAAGGCCCTTTATAGTTTCGACTTCTATTTTCTTCGTACAGGGTGTAATGTTCAACAGCAGCTCTAGTCGGGAAGGAAGCAACTGCCACAACCTACCCGCGATAGTTTTTAGTCCACAAACTCCCAACCATTACTGTCCCGACTTCGACATCGGGGCATCGAGAAACAACTCGCAGGAGTGTTATGCCTACTGAAACGAGTTGAATCTCAGAAACCAACCGAAGACAGTTATGTAGGTGGGAAAGTGGAAAAGGCGAAGGTAGGTGGTGCTGCTGGGATTTGAACCCGGGTCCTCTGGGATGATAGACTACCGAGGTTGAGCTTGGTCTTGCTGGACTGGTTGCAAAACTTATCATAATAGTATAGAAAAATTTAAAAAATGTATATATATGTATAGTTATTGTTGGTGGGCAAAAGAACCGCTGGATAACCAATTAACGACGGTAGTAGCAAGTGTGGGACGCTATATTCCGCATACTGCAGACGGGCTGGCAACATCGGCCCTGACCATTATATGATTGGAACGAGGATCAGAGCCCGAATATCTTCATTATAGGAAAGAAGAAACTGCAGCGAAAGAAAATTTAACGTGAAGTCGTTAAAAGAAGTATATTTAAAGGAAATAAATAGAACAGCGAGAAGTGCAAATATAGTACCAACGTCAAAGGCATAGAAGATAAATGGAATAACTTGAAGACAGTAATCAAGGAATCAACATCAAACGCTGTAGGATACGAAACCCACGAACGAAGAAATTAATGGTTTGACAATATTGTGCCTGAGTAACAGAAGAAAAGAATGTGCTCCTGTGTGTGTGTGCAGCATATTCGGCTAGGCAAGATGGTAATTCCGGTGTGTGTTTTTTAATTTGTGTCGCCGTCGCTCTTAGTGTGTGCTCACAACAAATTTCGTTAAGCCATTCGCTGGGGGGAATATAACTGCCAGTTGAACTATCAACTCAGTTGAAGCGTTTGTGGCGAAACACCAACTCTTTACACAACTCAGTTTGAGCAACTATACCTTTTCAACTTCAAATTGGGACTAAACAATTTCAAATTGGGACTAAACAATTTCAAATTGAGCATAAACAATTTCAAATTGGGACTAAACAATGTCAAATTGGGACTAAACAATTTCGAATTAAGTTAGGGAGTAAATTAAAAATATCAAAATTTTTGTTTCTTTAACTTTAGATGGTAGGTTATTTACATGTATAAGAATCCACAAAGAGCGAACAGCGAGGAAAATAAAGTTAAAAGGCTAATATGACTCAAGCCGAATATCATTTACAACGGTTACTACTATGGTTTGTAATGATATAAGAAATCAAACTGTTGTGAATTGCACAAAACTGCCCATGTTCAAAGGTTCATACTCGATGCATTAAATATGGTGGATGTTCGTTTTTAAATAATGTTTTTATGTTGTTTATCTTTAATTAATACTTTAATTTTTACTAATAGTTGTTCATTTATTACTTCAAATTTTTCGGTCCCAATTTGAAATTGTTTATTCCCAATTTGAAATTGTTTAATCCCAATTTGAAATTGTTTGTTCGCAATTTTATATTGTTTAGTCCCAATTTGAAATTGTTTAGTCTCAATTTGAAATTGTTTAGTCTCAATTTGAAGTTGAAAAGGTATAGTTTCCCAAACTCTTGGCCCCGCCCCCATAAAATTAAAAGATTTTAATTTATGCCAACTGAAACCCCAACTGTCAAATCAGTTTGCCAACTGCCTCACACACGCTGCGATTCACTGCCAACACAACTCAGTTTGAGCAACTAATTAGCCTGTGGATGGGCTCCATTATCTCTTTCAGGTTTAATATATTATAAACCAATTGAGATAAATTGTAATTACAAAAAAATACCTCAAGAAAACGAAACAATTTATTACAATGACAGGTCATCGCAGTATGACAAAAATGTTTTTAATGGATCACACTTTATCATAATTTCGAGAAAAAAAAACTTCACTGGTTTCAATATCATTTTGTGATTTCAGATTTCAACGATGTGCAATCAATTTGAAAATTGCCGTATTATGAAATTTTCGGGATACATGGCTATCATAATAGCATTGCTTATTAATTTTCATCCTTTCGTCATATAACCCTGAATCTCAATATGCCATCTTTCACTTCCATCCTTAGTACAAGGTTTTTGTCATCTGTGAAGAATATGTGTTGTTTCATGACCATGCTGAGCCCATGCCCCTCAAACGTATTATTATTTTTTTAAATAAAGAAAAAACGTATTGCATGGGGCGCCTAAATGAAAGGGTGAGCAGTGAGGTGTAATTTAGTGGAAGACCAAAGCTGGGTGTGATAGAACAGATTGGCGGGTTTGGCTGTGGGTAAATTTAGCAGGGTTGTTTCTGATATGAACAGAGAATACTTTGTGCAGTGTTTTGTTAAATACCACAAAGTCAGTGCACAAGTAAAAAGCTGAAAAAAGTACAAGAGAACCTTTCATGTGCGTTCTATGAAGAAGTTAATATAAACAAAGTAAAAGTACAAAGGATAATAAGTTCTCTGCATTTTATCATTTTATCGAATAAATCCTTTGAGTTTTTGAAAAAAGTTCATGGTATGTATATCTTTGAATTGGAAATCCTTTCATTTACCTTTTTTCTTCAGTAAGAAATGTAAGTCAAACAGATTGACATGTATCCAAAAAGGTAGAAATAAGTAAAAAGATGTACAACTATAACTCGGGATAGCTTATGTGAAATAATGTTTTTATTTTACTTGGAACTGCCTGCTTTTCCTGTCACTCTGTTTCAATCTAACTTCGTCAGCAACGTCTGTCTTTTATGTAGACCTGTCAAACTAAAGGCACAATTAAACTGGCGCGGCTGCGGATTATGGACAGACGAGGGTGACGGGAAAGACTTTTAAAACACACAGCCACAGAGCACAAAGGCAGGCGGTGCGGAGAAATTAAATGCATGAGGCTGAGAAGGCTAGTCCTGTAATAGTCAATTTTAGTGGAACAATGATAGATGGGTAGTAAAAAATCAGCGTTAATAAAAAAATCGTTAACAACCCGATTAAAAATGAAATTCGCCCGCAGCTAGCACGCAGCTGGCATGCACTAGCCCGCACGGCACCCGCAGCTAGCATGCACGCCTGAAGACTAGCCCGCAGCTAGCATGCAGCTGGTACGCACGAATATTATAAATCACGAGTAAAAATGAAATTCGCCCGCAGCTAGCACGCAGCTGGCATGCACTAGCCCGCACGGCGCCCGCAGCTAGCATGCACGCCTGAGTGAAAATAACACTAGCCCGCAGCTAGCATGCAGCTGGTACGCACGAAACTCAAATTTAAAATGAAAGAAAAAATTTTTTTTCCTAGAATAAAAATTCTACGCCTCTTAAAAAAGATGGAGAAGAGTATTATATGTGTATGTAAAGTCGTCATCAGGCACATTTTGAGATTTTCGTGCGTGTGGCGGGAGAGTGGATACCTGTGGCGGGAGAGTGCATACCTCTAGCGAACAAATTTTTAGATTTTCGTGCCAGTGGCGGGAGCGATATCCCTGTGGCGGGAGCGTGCGTGCCTGTGGCGGGAGAGTACGTACTTTTGTGGCGTGCCTGTTTGTTCGCTATGCGTGCTAGCTGCGGGCGCGTGCGTGCTAGTAAGGAAATTAACCATGAAATTATTTTTAATCGGGAAGAAACATTAAAAAAACCTTTAACTTAAATTTGACCCTCTCCCATATAACCGATCAACTTTAAATTCGGTCACTTGAAAATGCAATCTGACCATTTTGTGTGTTTTTTTTTTTTTTTTTTGGGGCCTCGGTAGTCTAGAGGTAAGGCACCTGACTGCTATCCCCAGAGGTCCCGGGTTCGAATCCCGGCGGCGCCACGGTCCTTCGCCTTTCCCACCTAACTTTCCTTCTTTCTTCTTCCCTCTTTACATTCCTGATCCCCCTGTCATAGCCTTCCCTAGTCCTTCCCCGCTGCACCAAGCGCATGCCATCGGTTGGTTGATGAGATTCAACTCGTTTCAGGAGGCATAACACTCCAGCGAGTTGTTCTCGACGCCCCGATGTCAGAGTCGCGAAATGGTTGTGAGTTGGTTGAATAAAATATCGCGGATAGGTTGTGACAGTTACTTCCTTCTCTTCTCTCTATCTTCCGGCTAGAGCTGCTGTCCGACCTTCACTCTAGTATTTTGTTCGTTTCCGATCAGAACGAAAACGAAAAATTCTTCTTCTTTTGTTCTCGTTTTCGTTCCGTTTTTAGTTCCTGCTTTCAAGTCTAAGGATCTTCATCGTCGATCTCATAGTCATCAGTATCTTCGTCGTTGTTATCATCGTCTTCAATGTCGCTAGTCACCTCTTCCGCAGCTTCGATACTAAGAAAAGTGGGCACTCTAAGCATTCCTAGCACAACCTCATTAAATTTGTCGTGTCCCTTTTTAGTTTTTTTCTTATTACTGTTCGCGATAGGTTTTTGATTGTTTTAAGCTTTTTTCATATAAAAACGCCTATAAATAAAATTTCAATCTAATAATTATCTAAAACTATTATCTTTCGTTTCAATGATTGTCTTTCGTCGTCAATTTTTCGCATTAGTCTCTTCTAAGCAGGGACTAAAAACGGAACGAAAACGAGAACGAAAGAACGAAATTAACCGAATAATTCATAAGAACGAAAACGGAAACGAAAACGAAATTTTTATTTTTCGTTCATGATTGAAAACGAAATAAATAATTTCGGTTACCGGTTTTAACCGGTTTTATGTATCGGGGATGCAAGGGTCTTCTATTCACGTTGGCCTTGGAAGCTCCCACTTCTATTTCCCACTAATTTACCGAAGTATCTACTCGCACTCATTACTAGTGCTCCGCTATAAAGTAGGAGAACGGAAGGTGACGTGATCGCCAACCACTGAAATATAGGAGTGGACTGCTAACTGACAATGCTGAAGGCACCATTTTTCTCCAGAATAAGAAAACTTTTTTTATGTAAAAAAAATTTCTTCGAATTTAGGAGAAAATAAGTAATAAGATGTCTGTTATAATTCATAGAAATAAATTTCCATCACTCATTTTTATATATGAGCAGTTTTTTCATTAAATAAATGTATTTAGTTCAAAACTGTGACGGTTATTTCCCCTGTTTAAAGAACTTTTCAAAATAGCTCAAGGGTAAGACAGAAGAACAAAAACTATACCTGTCTATTTTTTCTAATTAAGTTTATATTGCTGACATGCGCTGATGATTAAAGTTAATTGGAATTTAACGTGGGAACGAGACAGCAATATTTTTTGGTGCCATATTTTTGTATAGGATTTTTGCTCATTTTAGCAGTCCATTACTATATGTCAGTGTCGCCAACCAATCGCTCGCACATGCAGGGTATTCTCCTATTATTTTTTTCCAGGCGATCATCCAATATTTTCTTTAAAAAAATAAAAAAAGCATGTTGGCATACTTTTATTAGAAAAATAGTAAAAAACCGGTTTTAACCGTTATTTCATTTCGGTTCACGAAAACGAAAAACATATTTTTTGGGTGTGGACGAAAAGAACGAAAACGAAATTTTTCGTTTTCGTTCTGATCGGAAACGAACAAAATACTTTTCGTTTTTAGTCCCTGCTTCTAAGTAGCAAATGCTTCTAACGTTTTATTTGTATACAAATGAAATAACATCAAACATTTTTGGTTAGGTTTTACTCAAATCGACAAATCTTGCGTTCCTTTAATATATTACTCCAGAATACTTAAAAGTAGAAAAGGAACATAGCTAGGGTCTGATGATACAAGTAACCAGTTGAAAATGTCCACATTGGTTATTCTTGACGTTTTTCTAGAATGGTATTTTCTCAGGTATTTGTAGCTTTTGTGATTTGTTTCTATAACGTTTTTGTAGCTGAACATATGTAGCTTTTCAGAACTAAAATGTAAAATAAGAGACTTCGCTTTCCTTTGCTTGCTACGATCAGAACAGGATAAAACGTTTTTGTCGGCCCGGCGCGGCTCTTTTCCGAAGAAGTAGGTTGTGGTCCAGTAAGTGGGTTTGAAGCAATATTTGGGATCTTCAGTTCAGTACTGAGCCAATTCCCATGCTTATCGTTAAAACGGTCGTACATATATTAACAATCACGCCATTTAGACATAACCTTCGTCACAAACATTTTAATCTAATGTTTTAACGTTTAGTTTTAGATAGGTTGATTACAAAAAACTGGGCATGAAGTATTCAGCTGGAGATCGTCAGCATACAGATGAAAGGAAATGCGATGAATAACAGTGCGAAGATCATTAACATTTCGATCTCTTTGAGGTGACGAACGAAAAATATTAAAAAAAAACATGCTCTTCGGTCGTGCCCTCTTTTGTTTAAATGAAAAGACTTCGGCTAAAGAATATTCACAAGCACCTTAAATTGATTAGTTTATCTAATATCTAATAGACTCTTTGAAATGAAATCCGTTTTAAATGAAGTTATCTTTTCTGTATTCAGTAGAGCGATAGCTTCCCAACATCACCATTCGAAATCCCAGCACTCTTAAGAAATCGGGCAAAAACTATATCACGAGTTTTTCAAAACTTTAGATCAGCAATTTTTTTGTCGGGGTATTGTTTCCCACCTCGTACAGTTTCTGGAAATTAAAGCTCATTCCGAAATTTCCAGTAGTTTCAAAACATTTGCTCTTTTCGGTCAAGTCTGACAAGTCCTTTACATTGATTACATATTCTGCCTACAGCGGCGCTTCGAATTCGACCACGAAATCTATATATGAGCCGTTTATTTTGAAAGTGGGGTAAGTCCATTTTGAAAAATATGAAGATAACGGTAGTTCTAGATAAAACTAAGTATGATCTTTTTATGTGTAAAAATGTTATGGTCAAAAAAATTCAGAATCCTAGTAATAAAGGAGATGGAAGTTTTAGCTCTTAACAGTGTTGTAAGTATGTTTATTTTGAAAGTGGTGCAAGTCCTTCTTAGATTGAAAATATTTTTAACCACACAGCAAAATTTACCTCCGGTTGCTGTATGGTGGTGAAGCAAATCTAATGGTTTACCATCAGTCTGAAATGTAGGGTGTTTTTATCTATGTATTTATCTTTGATATTGGTAGAGGCCAATTGAACAATATTTCATAAATAATAATAGAGATATCTCAATATTGTGTTTCGATAATAACACCAACACCAGGAAATTTTAGTAATCGAGGAAACAATATGAAAATCATGAGAATTTTTGCTGTTTTGCGCACATCTACATAGACAATAGAATCATTACACGAAAAAAATGCAGAGCAGTCGGTTTATCGTGTAATAATATTAGATTTAAAATGACGCCACACAGCTTACTGTCATATACTTTCATTTGATACCCATACCGAGGATGTTGTAAAGAAAAGGGTAAACTGTAATTTTGTGTTGGCCGAAATTTTGAATTTGGAATGACGCACTTGAATGACACAGCTAATAGTATTCGAATTGTCATATCCTTTCATTTGATACCCATATACCAAGCGCGTTGTAAAAAATGTTATCTCTCCTTTTGTGTTGGCCGCCATTTTGAATTTGAAAAGTTAATCGTAGTTTACTTGACATAACGTTTCATTTGATACCCATATTGAGTGGATTGTAAAAAAAAAGTAGTCAGCCATTTTCTCTTGACCGCCATTTTGAATTTTTAAATTTTGACCACAGATTCGTCATTTGTCTTAATGAAAACCCCCTAGTACCGATTTTAAATAGAATCGGTACACAATTGCAAAATTCGGCCCCCATATTGGAACCGCCACCTTGATTTTTTACAAATTGGTCAGATTTCATTGTCAGGCACACTATGTTGCATATGGGCAAAATTAGAAGTTGATCGGTTATATGGAAGTGGGTTCAAATCAAGTTGCAAGATTTGTTTACAAAGAACAAACAAGCAATCAAACGTACAAACATACATTCATACAGGGAAAGTTATATAAAGCTAATACATACATATATACATCCATACATTCATACATGGGTGTTTGCACAAAAATCCGGCAACTCTGTGTCCGCAGCACTCCCCACTTTCTATAATTAATATTATTTTATTTTAAGATTGCTAATATTTTGTATTTATTCCTCAAATTTTGTTTAAAATAATAATACACTATACTCTGGAAATCATATTTATTGACCCCAAACGTCAGTCCCTAGCCATGTCCGTGCACCGAAATTTTGCGTTTGGGCATCCATATTTCGGAAAAAATTTAATTTATATTTTAATTTTCTTTACAATTTTTCAATATTAAAGTATTTACAACTAATTTCATCATTTCTTGCAATTTAAAAAAACAATAAATGTGTTTCCTAAGGTCGGAATTAGTGTCCTCAATTTTAATCGTCAGTCCCTAGCCATTAACGGATTTTAAAATTTCGCGGTATTATATGGGGGTAGAGGGAATGTAATTCAGTTGATTTTAAAGAAAGAGATGAAATTATCTACAGACTGCACTCCTTGGCAGCGGCCATTTTGTAAATAAGTCTAGAGGCGAGATTTGATGTGCCAAGTAGTGCTGATCCAGTCACTCCGTCAGTCCCTAGCCAAGTAATTTTATAGTTTAATAATAGGAAATTGACATTAATTAATTAATATTTACAAGTGGTTTATCGGCCTTGTTCGGTGGATAGGGTTAGATATCGTAGTATAGTGGTCGAGCAGTATTTTTTTAAAGTTTTACTCAGAATCGTCAGTCCCTAGACCGTCAGGCCCTAGCTGTTAATGCTGGTAGGGACTGACGAGAGTGGTCAGGGGCTGATGTTCACTTATAATTATACAGGGTGTATCACTGAAAATGCCAAAACGCCTGGCTGCGGATAGGTCTTGGATATACGAAAAAAAATCGTATAGGTGGGGGCGGGAGAATCATAACGGTTTAGCCGCTAGGGACTTTTTGAAACTTTTTTGGTAGAAGTTTACATATTACTCTGTAATTTGGTAACCCTACTAGATATTTTCATGAATAAGGCAGCAATCTACGCAGAATACTCCCACCTATTGAAAACTGTAAAATTTAAGGTTTCAACCCACCATCGTCCATTGTTAATCATAACAGTCAGTCCCTAGATGCCTAAATTCGCAAAACTCAAAATTTCTCATAAAATTCTACATAAAGTGACTGGCCCCTTTAGGTATGACAAAACAAATTAATCACGCATTATATCCACTATTAGGAAATGTAATAGCATCTTAAATATTATGAAGACAAATTACTTTCAAAAGTCGCCCTAATTTTATGGAAACACCCACATATGTACATACATTCAGGTGAAAATAATGTAAAGCGGATAAAAAGGCTGATACAACTGAAATTGTATCCACTTAAATTAACGATTATATTAATCCATTAATTTTGAAAGTGAGGCAAGTCCAATTGGGTATGAAAAAACCTTTATTTTCTTGTAGCCAGCACTATAAACACTATTGGATAATAAACTTATATTATCTAAGAACACAAAAAGCAAAAAAGTTGTTTATTAGGGGCTACCAATATTTTTAATTTTTTTGAAATGCAAATGCTTAAATATCTCGAAACAACAAAAAGTGGACTTGCCTCAGTTTCAAAATAAACGGCTCATATATATATATATATATAAAAATGGAACGTGATTTATGTTCGGATGCTTAAAACTTGAAAACGGCTGGACCAAATTGTATACTTTATTTGCAGGTTTTTTTCGTAATTGCTATGTGAAGGTTTAGGAAAAAAAACTGAAAAAATTCTCAACTGGTGGCGCTGTAGGCGCACATTTCGTTTTTCAGTTTAATTTGTAGCAACCAAAATTTAAAAAATAAATTGAAATATTGTGTCACTGGCGAAGACCCCTTTGAAAATTGTAACTTAGCATTAGACATCTCTTTATAATGATTCGGAATGGTTTTATGACTTAGTGAGCCCTGGTTTTGCATTGGTTATTTTTAGAGGTAATTAAAATGAGATGCCGTAGGATTTGCAAAAAGTGAAAGTATGGTATTGAATTTCTACAGGAACGGTTGGAGATTTAAAAACGTGAAAAAGAACAGAAAAAACAAATTTGGCGCAGCCGAGCGGTCCCTTTAACAATTTTAGTAAAGTTCAGCAAAGAAAATCAATACAATTCGAAACGAAAGTTGGAAAATCGATATAACCGTTGATGCATTGTGTGCCGAAAAGGATATGTCCAATATCAATATGGTCAGATTTGTTCATAACTTTTACTGGCAATCCATAATGGGAGGAGATTGAATCATGATGCATATTTGAAATGTTCCAGGCGGTATCCAAGAGCATTGATTTCTGAAAATGTAATCGGGAACGATGGTCTGGTTACCCGTTGTATCATCGTCGACCAACTAAGGTCAATGGCAAAGAGATAACTCGCAAGGTTAATGGTTATGATTGTGAAGATGACAATGTACTCTATTCGCCATTATTGTCCAAGACGTTCAATGCTCACATAAATGTTGAACTTTGCAATTCCGTCAAATCAATCAAATACATATTCAAATATATCACGAAGGGGAGTGATATGGCTGTTTTCGTTGCTGGTAATGCAAATACCATCGACGAAATAGCACAATATTAAATGGGACGTTATGTTAAAAATAATGAAGCGGTATGGCAATTTTTCTCTTTTGACGTTCATAAGAGATATCCAACTGTGGTTCATTTGGTAGGCCATCTCGAAAATGGCCAGCGTATATATTTTACAACGGATAATGCTGCGGGAAGAGGTGAAACAACCATCCACCACATTGATGGGTGCAGCTAGGCGCACCGGGATCCAGCTAGTTCTCTAGAAAAATCTTATATATTTACCACTAATATCGCTACTTGAACTAGCTTCTCTCTGACTACTTTGGCACCAGTTCTGGCACAAGGCAATTTCTCACTAGGGCTGAGCGTATTACTAATTTCTAAGAAATCAGTTTATTCTGTCTTCAAACCCAACTAGTTTTGATTGGGGTACTGACCCGTGTATCAATACTAAACTGTCGTCACCGTTATTTTGTAGTTTTGAATATTTCTTCATCCATTTTGAATTCATTTTCATTACCTATAATAATAAAAGAAAGTTTCTGTCAGCCTGTGTGTGTTTGCTTGTGCGTACGTATGTGGTCATTTTTTCTTGCACGATATCGCGCGAACCATTAAAGAAAACGACTTCGTTGAGATGTCGTTCGAAGCGTATTAACGGAAATATGATCTGAAAAGCTTTTCATAAAATTTGGTCTAGCCTTTTTTTGTTTAAACGACGTTTGTGATTCTTGTACCTACACGATACCGCGAACTATATCGACTTCTTTGAGGAGTCGAAAGAAGAATATTAACAAAAAAAAAACGCTCTGGAAAAAACTTCATTACATTCGGTCGAGCCTTTTTTTTGTTTGAATGGAAAAACTTCGGCTGTCAGAAAGACCTTGATAATTTTTACAAATATTTAATAAACTTGATGGAATAAGACCCGTTCTAAACGAAGTGATCTTTTTTGGATTCTGCACAGCGATAACTTTCCAACAGAACTTGCAGAATTTACGTTACCCTTTACAAACATCACAAATTTTTCATACCTTGGATCAGCACTTTTTTGACATGTAGTTATTTTCTACGTCCTACAATTTCATTAAATTGTGATTCATCCCGAGAGTTCCACTAGTTATCGAAAATTTTTATTTTTGGTCAAGTCTGACAGGTACTTTGCATTGATTAGTTTTGCTAATACCTCCGGAAAGATTCCCTGGCGGAAAAGTTGACGGGGCCAAAACTAGCTCTAACAGGGTAAACTATTTTCCTAACTAGCCCTGATTTTGAAGACTAGCTAGCTATAGCTAGGAACGTAACGCAGGGCATTGGCCAGAGCTAGTCATGATTCCCTAATAGAGCTTTGTCTAGAATACCTTGTTAGGGCTTTAACTTTGTAGTCCTCCTAGAGTCGATCGGGCTATGAATATCTAGCCCTGTTTGAATATTTTTAAACAGCTGTTTATCTAGCTCTAACTTGGTCCAAATTACCCTGACCTTGTTAGGGCTGGTACAGTCTTACCCCTTTCAGCCTAAATCGGGCTGTAACTATCAAATTGTAATCAAATATTTATTATAATCGTTTGTCAGACAACAACAATGCTTTCCAGTTAGACCCCGATAAGAACTGATATTATAAATATTATTTTAGCCCCAATGAGGCATCCTAGTATGACCCCGTTTAAAACTGATCTGTAAAATATTATTTCAGCCTTAAAAAGGCATTCGAGTCAACCCCAGATCAGAACTGACCTTGTGAATATTATTTAAGCCCTAACAAGGTTTTCTAGTTTTGCTCCGATTAAGACTGATCTTGAAAATATTGTTTTAGCCCTGACAAGGCATACCAGTCGGCCCCTGGCTAGAATTGAACTTGAGAATACTATTTCAGCCCTAATAAGGTTTTCTACTTGGCCCCCAATTAAAACTGATCTTGAAAATATTTTTTCAGCCCTAACAAGGCTTTTTAGTTAGCCCCCGAGTATATCAAGCTAGGAATGAACTTTTTCAGCCCTAATAGGAAACCCATGTTACGCCCCGTATAGATCTACAAAGGCTTAAACCAAAGTTTCCTTATTAGGGAAAACCATGCTTAATCCTACTAGGGCCACGTTACAAACATGGCACGCCCTGTTCTATTTCCACCAGGGTTAGGAATATCCAAGTGAAGTCATTCGCTTTCATGTTTATCAGCGGCGCTTCAATATGCTCAATACGAATTCGAAAACGACCCGTTTCAGTGTAGCCAACGAAGTACGAAGGAAATGTTTGTTCGCTAACGTTTAGAAACCAGTTGTTTGCTAAGGTTCTCTAGAAAAACCTTGTAGATTTACACCACTATTATAGTTATTTGAACTCGCTTCTCTCAGGATTACTTTGTCACCAGTTCTGATACTAGTCAATTTCCCACTAGTGCTTAATGCATTACTATTTTGTAAAAAGTTCATCATACTGGTAAGTTGATTGTGTGGACCGAAAGGTTCAAACACACATCCCAACTAGTTTTATTTAATTAGTAAGATAGTACGATTTTCAGCATTTTTTACGTTCTGCGCTTCTTGCAGCTTGATTGTGACCCACTTTCATGTAACCGAACAACCCCTAATTTTGCCCATATTCCTAGTTCGCATGACAATGCGATAAGATGGCGGTCGAATTTTCCAATTGTGTTTCCCGATCCCTGACATGGATATCAAATGAAAGGATGTGACAAATAGATAACAATTAGCTATGTGGCGTGAGTTCAAATTCAAAATGGTGGCTTAAATAAAACGTCGGATTCGATTTGCGAATACGGTGCTCCGATTTCTATGTAAATCGTTATCTGGGGGGTTTTAAGGTAGCCAATAACGAATTTATGATCTGAACTTATTTTCATACTTCGGGGCGGACCAATTTGCCAAATAAGTGTTATTTCCCGTTCAGCTGTATGAAGGTTGTTCAAGGTATCTGAAGAAATTTCTTAAACTTCCCCTAACCAGTATAGAAACACAGAAAGCTGTAGAAACTGTGAAAATAGGTTTTCATATTTGTATGAAGAAGAACCTGTATCCATATTAATAAAAGAAAGTTTTTGTATAAGAGCGTGTATGTATGTGTGTATGTGTGCGGTATAGAGGATCAGTTATCGCAGAGCTTCGAAATTTTGCACGAAGGACTGTGGGGCCTCCCACGATGTACCTCGAAGCCCGAATTTACATATTCAAAATGACCACCGAAATATGATCGAAATTTAAAATAGCCGCCGCAATATGGCGGACGAATTTTTGCAATTTTATTCCAATTACAATGCAAATCGATACCTGGGGTTTTTGAGGTTGCAAACAACGAATATATGATCAAAACTTATAAATTCAAAATTGCGGTTCCATATGACGCACCAAGACAAGCCACATTCAGAAATGTAGTAAATTTCTTAAGCTCCCTCTAACCAGTATAGAAACAGTAAAAGAAGCAGTAGAAAGGGTCGAAGTTTTCAAATTTGTGTGCCCCTACATTATCATTACGAGGTCAAACGATGTCATCTATCGCTTCCAAAGAGTTCGATCGGTAAGAATGGGTCCTGGTCACTGACATATAGAATGGACTGCTTATGAGAAATTTTTCATGGCAGCAATTTGTTCCATAGACTACAAACCTTTTTTCACTCCATGTAACCACCGGAATCACTTTTGAAATTTACATTTTTTTAAATACGTACTTAAAACATTAAAACAACACAAATATTTTGTTTAAAAAAATTAATAAACACTATTTTCACTTTTTCACCTTTTAAAATGCCTTTTTTTCATTAATTTGCAAATTTTATGTTTATCTGATTTAAGTTCTTAACGCCTGTTTTAGCAACTGACATTCTGTATGTCAAAATCCGGGGGCTTATGGGGAAAAGAGCAAAAGATATAAACATCACTATACCCGTCTATTTTTTTCTAATTGATTTATCGCAAAAGATATAAACATCACTATACCCGTCTATTTTTTTCTAATTGATTTAACTTGATTTTATTTCTGAGTGCTTCTGTCAGTTTGGGGGCTTATGGATGAGCGAGCGACTATACCTTTTTGGTGCCATCGGTTTGTATGGGAATAATTGCTGATGAGCAGTCCATTATTATATGTCAGTGGTCCTGGTGGAAGCTGTGTTCGGAATAATAAGTAAAAAGGAGGCCGTGTTATGGCTAACCATAAAGAGAAAGTTAAAATTCCAATTCACAGAGAAGTTACATGTTCAGAGGCATGTGCTTGAACATAAAAATAAGAACCGGAAGGAGGAGCACGTATGTGCAAGAAATTTTGTTTTGAAATTGCAGTTATTAAAAAGAAACAAATTGTTCCAATTCATCCTTGACGAAACCGAGAACGCTCAAGAAGAAATATGACAATATTTTTTAATGGTATCTAGCTCTAAATTTGTATATGGTATCCAAAATTATTTTTTCTAGATTAATTGTTTTTTTAATTATACTTTTTTCCTAAAGCGGACAATGCACACATCATTTTTTTTATTTATACGCGTTGCAACGCTCGCGTATTTTTTGCTAGGTAATAAATAAAAAACGGATAATTTCTTGTTATCTTTAGTTTCATGGGTTTAAATTTTTCTTGCCATGGACGGGAACCCCCACTCGCTCCGCATCGGATCATTCCATCTGTCCACAGTTTCCCATTTCGCACATGCTGCAAACAATGAATTTTCGTTCTTCTAACAAACATGTATTTATGAAGACAGACATCAACATCGCAGGCTTTAGTCGCAGGATTTGCCAACATCTCCTCCAATAACTACTTACTCCTTTATTACTACAAACTTGTTTAATGCCTCAAACTAAGCTTACTACAATATAGTGCACGTGACCAACGATATGACAGACTGGTAGTATAAAGGGTGATTACTTAGCCTAAAACTGCCACATGAAAAATTTGCTATTTTTTGTCATTTGATACATGCAAAAGTTTTATAAAATAAAGTTAGTATTTTTATTTGCTTGAGAAAAGGCTTAAAGCTGAATTTCTAACAAAACGACTCTAAAAAATAAGTTTATTTTTTTAACTCACTTGTTACTCAATAAAGATTATATTTTTGCACCATTCTGAAGAATTTTCAATTTGGCTGCATATATTTCTACACACACTTCATGAGTGCGTATCATGCCCAGTTGTTGCTTTAAGATACTTGACGATGCACAACCAATTGAAAATTACCAACGATTCTCACCCTTTTTCAAGTGTTTGGGTTTGACAATTTCTGGTTAATGCACGTGCCCATGTGTGCTAACAGAAATCTTAATGGCAAAACCTAAAACTAGGCACGTGCGTTTGTTTTGGACATTCACCAAGAACCCAAAATAATTCAATGATAGAAAAGTTTGCCGGAGTCAAGATCAAAGTGAAACAACTTAATCCACCCGCAACGAAATTTACAATGCCAATTTTCTGGCGTGTACAGACCTTATGCACAGTGAAAACACATTTTGGTAAACTTGAAGAGGAAATTAAAATTTGAAACTTTCTTCTGCTCCTTATAACAATAAGCCGGCACTCTTGTGCCGCTACCTTGTTAGACAGGAAAATTCGAATTTCCTTCTGTCCAACAGCGCTCCCCCTAGTTTCTGCAAAATTTCGCATTCAATTTAATTACGCCGACAGAAGATATTGCTGCAAGTATAGGCGACCTGGAGCCGGTGAACTCTGTTATTCCGCTTGCACGGTAGAATACCCTGCGCATTACTGGCTCTGTCAACCGAACAGAAGATATTCGATTATGGTCATTGGGACGGAAATTCAATTCGGTGAACTGCAACCCTTATACTTAGCACAAGAGGGATGTAACGTACTTACCTGCCATGCATTTGCATCTAGAGTGGCCAGAAATGACATGTCCAACTCCTGAAATTTAGAATTAAATAGAATTTTAGTTTTTATAGGTGTAGTGTATAGTCAGTATCGATTTTATGTTGGCGCGCTATTGGCCAACAATATCGAAAAAAATCAAAATAAATTAATTGAGAATAGGTGGACCTAAACCTAAAAAGAAACAGAATTGCCGGTTTGTTGGCTATACGATTATATTTTTGTGAAACATTCTCAGCATAAATCAATGCATCAAGTATTCAACAATTATTATAAACCTTATATTTAGCAAAAAATAAAATTTCTGGAGACTAACAAAATTTTGAAAGCAAAAAGTTAACACAAACGCAACTTGGTATACTATTAACAATCTCACTACCGGAAGAATTTACGTTCATTTTGATTCACTAATTGAGAAAAAGTTTTAACAATGAACTAACTAGGGGTAAAGGCACGCGACTATCACCACAGAGCTCCGTGGTTTGCCGAAGTCTCAGGGACAAAAACTTGGGTGATCAAAAATTTATTTTCGTGATGTCATAGATTTCAAAATTTGTAGATCCTATTCGATAGTAAAAAAGATATTATTTTATGGCAACATTTTCTTACCCCCGTTTTTTTACCCCCTCATTTACCCCCGTTTTTGTGTTGTATAGCTATTCCAAGTCAGAGAAAAATTGAAACAGGTCATTTTTTAATACGCTATTACTAACTTCACTTGTAACTATGTCAGAAAATCGTGGAAATTAAATTTGACTCACTTCCCGGTTTCCGTTCCGACAGAGTTGAAATTTTGCACATATGTATTGTTCACGTGAAAATCTGAAAAATTTGTAAAAAAAAATCGAGAAGGTGATTCCAAGTGAACTTGATATTTTGTACAACTGTATCAGTGGCGGGTACAAGCAGGAACAATAAGGGACATTTGATACTGTTGGAAATATCGCTTCCTACACACATACTACGCACTACGAACTACGCTCTCACCAAAGAGCTCACCACCAAATCTTCTTCTTTTTCTTTTTTTTAAGTCAGTCGGCATCAGCAGAGGGACGAGATTAGACCTACGAGTCTTCGTATGTGTAAATCTATTTAATTAGTAAAGCTGATAAACTTATACATTTCAAATAAAGATAATAAACAAAATTAAGTCTAACAGATACCGATAGCATTAAATAGATCACATCATGTTACAATCAGACCTAAAACTTACGTATATCGTTTTTTTATATACAGTCAAAATAGACATTGAACTGCAGCATAAATCGAGAATAGCTAAAAATTTGGGACATCCCTTAAAAACATTTTCGTAAATGAAATGTCGAATTTCTCCAAAGATAGGCAAAAAAATGTATTCAAAAGGTCAAAAAATCAGTTTGCAAATATGTATCTCTTCAACGCTCAAAAATAGTTTTTACAAATTTTGTAGGTGATGCTATTATTTCCGTATGAATTGCATTCATGAAATATCGGCGTTTTGATGATTAAAAATATTCATATGTCCTCAGAGTAGCCCTAATAAGGTATCCCGCCAGCTTAACCGGTTAATAAATAAGGTGCTAAAATTCCGCTTAGGTCTGCTGTTCATCTTGTTCACTTGTTCTTGTTTGGCACTGCCTTTGGTCACAGCCTTTGTTGGCTGGTTAGCGGAGTTACTTGTTTTAGGAAGCATAACCAGGGCTTGCGTGGCCTGGGGCTGTAATATGTCTAAGGGCCCCTACAGAATAGTGAAATTCCAAAAACATCTTTGACAAAATTTTTTTTGGTAAAAATAAGTTCATTCAGAATATTGAAATAAAGTTCATTCAGAATATTGAACGATCGGTTCTTTATTCGTAAACGAACCTAAAATTACTTAGTGTAGCCTAGAATGGAACAGGTCTTATGTAGACAGGCCCTTGTGCTTAGTTCTGGGCTCAGAACTCATATTGCCTTTGGCAGAATCAATCCAGAAGATATCACAGCGAGCAACTTGGAGCTTTAAGGGCGAAAAAAGCGGACAAACGTAGACTGGTTTTCGTTCGATGCGGGGGTCAAGCAGCATATTGGACGTGTTGGTACTTAGTTGGCGGACCGCTCGGTGAAACTGCTGTCGACACTCGCGCTTAGAAAGGCGAAAAAGCAATTGCAAAAGGTGAACAAAAATTAAACATGATAAAAAAAATTTCTAAGAACATGTCAGTCACATTTAAATCATTGCATGACGTTACCAATAGAACGAGAGCTTGCAGAAAATATAGACTAAGATGATGTCATCGACGACTGGCGGAAATGGAAGAAAGAAAAAGTTTTTACTAAATAAATGTGATGAGTAGAAGAATCTATACCTATACACAAACATAATATATATTTTTTAGTTTTCCCTCACCCAGCATAAGTCTTGCTCAACTCTAACCGTAGGGAATGTGTTAACCAAGTAGCTTACAGAGTTATTTTACCTAGATGGAGGTTCGAAAATAAAGTTTCTATTAAGTCACGATTTTAAAAATTCAACAATTTCAGATTTAGACCTATTTTGATTAGATAACATTTCACGCAGCTGCAATTTAAAAATTTGGTTTTCGATTTTTTTTTCGTTGAAAATAAAGACAGCAGTTTTTAGGATTATAGAAGTAAATTTCTTAGTGCAATTGGTGATTCTTTCAGAACTACATAAAACAATCCATAAACTAGTTGGGATGTGGGTTTGACCCCTTCGGTCCACACGATTAACTTCCCAGTATGATGAACAAAGATGGAATAAACTGACTTCTTACAAAATATTTATACCTTTAGCACTAGTGGAAAATTGGCCAGTATCAGAACTGATGACAAAGCAATCCCGAGAGAAGCTAGTTCAAATAACTATAATAGTAGTTGATTAAGAACCGCTGAAGCAGCTCCTCCTGGTGTTCGGGCACTGGATGCATTTTCATCACCGCTAGCGATCACCGACAACCAAGAAAAGGCTTGGATAAAGCTAGCCTGATCAGTTAGCCGTTAACAATCGTGTCGGGCAGATTGTCAACCATTAAGCGTATCATAATCTACTTTATTCTAACTAAAATTGTCATGTGCAAAAAGTTGAAGTATATGTAATTAAAAATAGAATTGTAAAATTAAAATTAATCTTAATTAAAACTAGAATTATTGTAACGTTAAAAAATCTTTCAATTCAAAATCTTAACATTTTGGTGCCGAAACCCGGGAATACAAAAAAACTCTACTTCCCACAGTGATAGTTCCCAGTGCCTTTGTTTTATGTGAAAGTTATACAGTGCTTCGTTATACGGTGCTTAAGGTTTACAGGTTGACCTCCGATGCAACTTTAATCATACTGCAATTAATTTCTGAAGTTCGTATGTGCAATATACTTGTTATTAAGAATATCATCTTTAGATAAAAAAAAAAAAAAAAAAAAAAAAATCATTTGCTGAATTTTATCAGTTTTGGGTTCAGTACAGACATATTAAAAGGAAATTATTCTCGGGACTTCTATTGTTTCCTTTCATATTATTTAATTTATCCAAATCGTTATTGAATTTTGAACATACATATTTGATTTAATATTTTATTTGACTTTTATCCTCATTTTGATTTCTAATATATATATCCGTTATTTGCATTTTATCATTGCACAAAACAGTTACAGGCGTATCGTTATTGCAACTTTGTTGTGCAACATGTTTCTTTTTAGACAATAGCACGTGAGGATTTCTTTTATAGCAACATTTGTGCACAGTTTGTTGGGCGATAAGAATTTTGTGCATCATAGCTTCCGCAACATTTGAAGTTGTTGTTGTAAGTTTGTAAGTTGTTTCATCGTGCGTTGAGAAAAAAGACAAAAAGCTTATAAACAATAAAATTAGAAATAAACATTTCAAAAAAAATAATAAACATTCCGTCATCCAATTAGTGTTGAGTTTTATTATTTTGAATTTTCTTTAAATTACACTTACAATAAATTAAAGCTTTTTTTTAGAAAAGATATCTCAACCTATTCTAATTACCATCATATTGGTACGATATTTTTGCACAGTCGGTTACAAAAGTTCATTTGGGGATCAGTTAAGCTTTTAGTGTCATATAAACTTCGAAATGGAAAAATTTAAAAATCGAATTGCCTTCGCAAGGGACCGGATTCAGCGGTTTTCAGCCAATACCCACAAAACTGCCAAAGGAAAACGAGATAAGGCATTTCTTACAGCACGCGTACAACTGCTCGAAAATTACTGGGCTCAATTCATGTCTGCGTATGAGGAATTTTATGAAAATTCGTCAGAAGAAACCTTAGCCGCAGATCCTTATGAAACGTCTGATCTTTTCTCCGATGTAGAATGCGCCTATATTGATTGTTTACAGTCGTTAAGGGAGGAACTTGCAGCATTCACTCCGACCCCAAACGCAAACTCTGAAGACTCTCTGCTACACTCAACAGCACAATCACATTCATCTACTACGGTTCCACTAAAGTTACCGAAGATAAGCCTGCCAGTCTTCAACGGCTCGTTCAAAGATTGGCCCACTTTCTATGATACGTTTATTGCTCTGATTCATGATAACGATTCTTTGCCCGACGTTCAAAAGCTTCACTACTTGAGATCGGCGATCACGGGAGAAGCAGCTAAGCTTTTGAAACATTTTGCTACCACCAGTGCGAATTACAATTCGGCATGGAAACTCATTGTTGACAGGTACAAGAACACCAGAGTGCTAGTTAATGCCAATATGCATTCCCTCATCACCATTCCGCCGATGTCTAGGGAGTCCTTTTCAGAGTTACAGCGGGTCTTAGATACGTTTATACAATCGGTCCGCGCTTTAGAAAATCTATCCCGTCCTGTCGACCAATGGGACGATTGGCTTATTTACTTTCTCTCTAACAAACTTGATGCTACGACGCGTAAGGACTGGGAAACTTCCCTCAGCTCGTCTACGGATGTTCCAAAATTTATCTCCCTCACAGAGTTTCTAGAACGTCGTTTGCAAGCACTTAGTGCAATTAAGGATGCTCAACCTATCACGAATGTCGTGTCCAGCCAACGAAACTTTTCGGGACAGAAACATCAAGCCGCTTTAAAATCAAGTTCACGCACTCATCATTTATCCACCAGCTCATCAAAAAACTCAGCAGACACTTCCTCCCGAACTACTGCCTCAACCTGTTTGAGTTGTAGGGGGAAACACTTTCTCCTGTTTTGTCCACAATTCCGAGCAATGTCCGCCAACGAAAGGATTGACCTTCTACGACGGAAACAAGCATGCACCAACTGCCTTAAGCTAACTCACACTACAGCTTCGTGCCCGTCAACGAATAGATGCAAGCTCTGCCAGGAAAAACATCATACGATGATCCACTCGTCTACTAGGGCAGTGGACTCTACGTCCACTCAACTCAACAGCACGACCACTGTAAGTGAAGCACCATGTCCTTCCACCAATTCACATCTGTCTCTTGATGATTGCAACTTCGCGCCCGTTCTCTTACCAACAGTGCTCCTGCGAGTCGAGGCGTCAAATGGTCGACACATAACGGCGCGTGCTCTATTGGATCAAGGATCAGAGTCGAACTTCGTTACAACGTCTCTGGCAAACTTATTAAATCTGCGAAAACAGAAAACGCGCGTTGCTGTTTTTGGTGTTAACCAATGTGAGGCAGGTATCTCTCGTGCATGTGTGGATCATGAAATAATCTCCCTGCAAGATTCAGCGCATCGGTATTCGGTGCAATCGCTAGTGCTACCTACATTATCTCAACTTTTACCGGGCCACGCAATGTCACGACAGACTTGGCCACACCTTCATAATTTACCATTAGCTGATCCTTATTTTGATCAGCCCTCAGCGATTGATCTCATTCTTGGAGCAGAAGTCTACGCTCGAATTATTCTAGGAGAAATCCGAAAAGGTCCCCCAGGTGCTCCTGTTGCACAGGCTACTGTTTTTGGCTGGATAGTGTCAGGCGCTGCTGGCACTCCTTCAATTACCATGCGCGTACACACCTCTACCATTGAAGTCGACTCTCTTCTCAGGCGATTCTGGGAACTGCAAGAGCCCCCTCAAGCTACTCGGCTCACTCCTGAAGAAAGTCAATGTGAAGACTATTTCGCCAGAACGCATTACAGAGAAGCCCACGGACAATATGTAGTCTCTCTTCCACTGAAGCTACCTGCTAGCTCGTTGGGATCATCTCGCGACGCTGCCATCTCGTCACTTCTCCGTATGCAACGCAAATTTACACGCAATCCTGAATTGCAGAATTCGTATGCTTCGTTCATGGCAGAATATGAAGATTTAAAACATATGGAAGAAATATCAAACGAGAACACCACGGAGCCCGTCTACTACTTACCTCACCACGCGGTACATAAACCAAGTAGCACTACTACCAAGCTCCGAGTGGTCTTCAACGCATCGCAAAAATCTACATCACAACTTTCCTTGAACGACGTACTTCACGTGGGGCCCAAGCTACAAAATGATGTGATTTCGGTCATTCTGAAATGGCGACGTTATCCTTATGTCCTCACTGCGGACATAGAGAAGATGTATCGACAGATACGCGTCGACAAAGCCGATACAAACCTCCAACGAATTCTCTGGTCTCCCACCAGAGAACACCCTATTAAATGCTATCGTCTGTTAACCGTGACTTACGGAACTGCGTGTGCACCCTACTTGGCTTGCAAAACCCTCCAACAAATTGCAGAGGACTACGCTTCAAAACACCCAGCAGCTTCCAAGATACTCAAGGAAAACTTTTATGTCGACGATGCTCTCTTTGGAGCATACGACAAGGAGACAGCGATAAAGCTCCGTGATGATCTCCGCTCAGTGCTTAAGAAGGGCAGCTTCAAATTACGCAAATGGATGGCAAATTCAACGTCTCTGCTAGTGGACATCGAGGAAGAAGATCGAGCTCACACCTTGTCATTAAAGGTTGTCAAGGACGACTCAATTAAAACATTGGGCATCACCTGGAACCCGGCCTCCGATGAGTTCAGCTTTAACATAAACTTACCTGACTCACCTACGTCAACTAAGCGTATGATACTTGCAGATATCAGTCGTCTTTACGATCCCCTCGGGTGGCTTTCACCAGTTACCATCACTGCTAAAATCCTTTTACAACGACTATGGCTAGCCACATTAGACTGGGATGACCAACTTCCGGATGATCTCCATCAACAATGGATGATGTACAAACGTGATTTAGCTTGCCTAGGTCATCTTCGAATTAGTCGCTGGGTTGGTACCACCGCTAATCCACTTGGAGTCGAGCTCCATGGTTTCAGTGATGCATCGCTATCCGCATATGGCGCCGCAGTGTACTTACGAGTCATTCACGACTTAGACAACTTTCAAGTCTCCCTACTGGCAGCGAAAACTCGAGTCAGCCCACTCAAAACCATTTCTCTACCCAGATTGGAATTATGTGGAGCAGCGCTACTCGCTGAATTGATGCATTACATCGTAACAACTTTGGATTTTGAGAAAACGCCCATACATTTATGGTCCGACTCCACCGTGGTCCTCGAATGGTTGCGAGACCACCCTTCAAAATGGAAAGTTTTCGTCGCCAATCGTGTCGCTCTCATACACGAAAGGGTTCCCAATGCCACTTGGCATCACATCCGGTCTGCAGATAATCCATCAGATTGTATCAGCAGGGGTATCGCAGCGTCAACTCTTAGCGATCATTCACTATGGTGGTCCGGTCCGCCCTGGTTAAGTAAAAGTTCAGCTTCATGGCCGCAACGTCAAGACCGTTATGAAAACCTGAGCCACGACCTAGAAAGGAATCCGAGTCAAACCCATACGTTTGTCGCTGTAGTTACTGATTTCAGTTCCAATTTGCTCAAAAAATTCTCAAAATTGAAGAAGCTGTTAAGAGTGACAGGATATATGCTCCGCTTCGTAAACAATTGCAGGACAAAGTGTGATAAGCAATCTGGTGGGCTCACGCTTGAGGAACTTGATAGGGCTCTCTTTCTGTGGATCAAAATAATTCAAAAATCAGCATTCTCTCATGAAGTAACTAGTCTCAAAAGGAAAGAATTGCTCCCATCGAATAGCAAATTACGAAGCCTGAATCCCATTCTTGATGCGAACGATATCCTGAGAGTCAGCGGACGCTTAAGACATGCACAACTAGCTTATGATGAAAAATTTCCAGTCATACTTCCTAAAGGAGACCCTCTTACTACGCTAATCATACGTGAGTCTCATATGACTACACTTCACGGGGGAGTACAGGCAACTCTTCATCATATTCGGAACAAGTACTGGATCCTCAGAGGACGCAGCATGGTGCGTCAATTTATTAACTCGTGCACTGTCTGCTGTAGGTATAAAGCAGCTTCGAAAACTCAACTGATGGGAGATCTTCCAGAAGATCGCGTGCGTCCAACGAAACCTTTCCTCCACTGTGGCATAGACTATGCTGGTCCTTTTATTACCAAGTTATTGAAGGGTCGAGGAAATAAAACCACTAAAACCTACGTAGCACTTTTCATCTGTCTTGCTACCCGCGCCATCCACTTGGAATTGGTCCTGGATCTTACCAGTGCAGCCTTCATCGCCGCATTTCGACGCTTCGTCAGTCGTCGAGGACGATGCGCAAAACTATATAGCGATAACGCCCGAACGTTCGTCGCTGCAGACAAGGAGTTATCTCATCATCTCCGTCAACTGACTTCTAGCAACTCTGAACTTGCCCAAGTCCTCATTCACGAAGGAACAGAGTGGCACTTTATTCCACCAGCATCGCCCCACTTCGGCGGGCTCTGGGAAGCCGGAGTCAAAGCGTTCAAGCATCACTACCGTCGTATAGTAGGGTCTCATATTCTTTCGTTAGAAGAGATGCTTACACTCATGGCCCAGATTGAAGCGTGCCTGAATTCTAGGCCCCTGAATGCCATTTCTGACGATCCTGGAGACTTAACCGCCTTGACACCGGGTCACTTCCTGGTCGGTGAACCGCTCTTAGCAGTCCCCACTGCAAGCACCTTGGACACGGCACTCAACAGGCTTACACGCTGGCAACTAACTCAACATCTACACGAACAACTGTGGCGTCGTTGGAGTCAAGAATATATCCACACCCTGCAAGCGCGTTATAAGTGGCAACACCCCCAAGATCCTGTCCACATCGACGATTTGGTCCTCATCAAGGAAGATAATCTTCCCCCATCCAAATGGCTCCTTGGTCGCATCACGCAGTTACACCCAGGCAATGATGGTCATGTTCGTGTGGCAACTATTCGTCACAAGAATGGGCACACTAAACGTGCTCTTGCAAAACTATGTGTACTCCCAGTACACGACACTAACAACCACCCTAACTAACAACACTTATCTCTACTTTCTTCAACTCAATATGCACTTCAGTTTCATTCACAGAGATTATATCCATCACTCAGTTGCTCACGGCGGGCGGGACGCCCTCTACACCTCTCATGAACACCTGTATCCTACATTGGAATCGTGATACAACACGAGACGGGCGGAATGATTAAGAACCGCTGAAGCAGCTCCTCCTGGTGTTCGGGCACTGGATGCATTTTCATCACCGCTAGCGATCACCGACAACCAAGAAAAGGCTTGGATAAAGCTAGCCTGATCAGTTAGCCGTTAACAATCGTGTCGGGCAGATTGTCACCCATTAAGCGTATCATAATCTACTTTATTCTAACTAAAATTGTCATGTGCAAAAAGTTGAAGTATATGTAATTAAAAATAGAATTGTAAAATTAAAATTAATCTTAATTAAAACTAGAATTATTGTAACGTTAAAAAATCTTTCAATTCAAAATCTTAACAGTAGTAAATCCACAAGATTTTTCTAGAGAATTTGTTTTACCTGAATGTTAGCAAACAAACATGTCCTCTGCATTTCGTTCGCTGCACTAAAGCGGGTGTTCAAATTCGTATTGAGCGTGCTGAAGCGCCGTTGACAAACTGAGAAGCGAATGACTTCATTTGGAAATTCCAAAGCTTTCCGTAGATATTAGCAAAACTGTAACTGTTAAGTACTTGTCAGAATTGACCAAAAAGAACAAATTTTGCGGTAACTACTGGAAATCCCAGGATAACCCGCAATTTCCTGAAACTGTATCACTCGTTGAAAACAATTCCCCGTCAAAAAGTGCTAGTCCAAGGTTTGAAAAATTCGCGCTGTTTGTAAAGGGTAACGAAATTTTTGCACCATTTTGAAAAGTTGTTGGATTTTGACAAGTGATGTTTTATTCGAAGGCTATCGCTGTGCAGAACCGAAAATAGATCATTTCGCTTAGAACGGGTCTCATTCCATCGAGTTTATTAGATATTAAACAAAAAAGGTCCGACCGAATATTATGAAATTTTTTCAGAGCATTTCTTCATTAATATTATTTTTTCGGCACCTCAATGAATTCGATAAAGTTTTTAGTTTGGGCGGTATCGTGCAGGTGCAAAAATCATAAACGTCGTTTAAACAATACAAAAACGGTTCGACCGAATTTTATGAAAATCTTTTCAGATCATATTTTGGTTAATACTCTTTGAACGGCACGTCAACTAAGTCGATATCTTTTATAGTTCGCGCGATATCGTGCAGGTACAAAAATCACTTGTGTCATTTAAACCAAAAAACCGCTCGACCACGAATAAAAATCTTTTTAGATTATATTGTCGCTAATACGCTTCGAACGGCACCTCAAGTAAGTCAATATCCTTCGTGGTTCGGGCTATATCGTACAGGTACAAAAATCACTTAAAAAAACGGCTCGAATAACGAAGAACATTTTTTTTTTCGATTGTGGGCGTACTGTCAGGCAAAAATAAATTATTTTCAATCCTTAAGGGGTTAAAACTACCCCTACTATAATAAAAACAACTTAATATAAAAAAAATTGCAACATTTTTTTTTTTGCTTTTTGTTTGAAATTTGGTTCAAAAGGTATTATCAGCAAATTATTTTTTTCAACTCTTAAGGGGATAAAACTACCCCCACATCAATTGAAATTTATTGTTTTGCATTAAAATTTTATATTTGATGAAATATTATTAAAACAGTTGGAAAATTTTTAACCCTCTTGAAGGAGTTAACCTTTAGGGTTCGATTTTCTTAACGGTGTTATTTTGGAACACCATAACGCGCGTTTTGAATGGACTATTGCCCATACACTAAAACATTTAATTCGTCGGATTGCGGGGCAGTTAAAAGAGATTTTGAAAAACAGCAACAAAATGTATATAGTATTTGAATCGGCGCACAGTGGGAGATTTTGTTTGTTTTACTCAAAATCTAATATCTCAAGAAAGAAAAAAGATAGAGCACTCATTTTTTTTATTTATTTTTTTTTTGTAATTGAATAGGGAATTAAGGAAAACTATTGAGAACGTGAGAGAATGAAAACCTAAACTGCAAATTGTTGTTAAACCTGAGTTTTCGTTTTGGGCTATTTAAGTATAGAATTTTTCAAACTCCGTGACACAAAAAATTTGAGCAGTTCTGCGCACCTCGTTGCCAAATTTTATAAATAATGTTCATTTCTCCTCTTTTTAGTTAAAACGGCAACAAACACTGAAAAAAACTCAACAAAATAATTTGGGAAGGGATGCGCGCATGCCGAATGAATAAAGTTAATTTATCTTTCTATGTGTTGAGCAGAGCTTTTAAATATACATGTAAAGCCCCTGCTCAACAAAGGCAGTTTATTCAACATAATAAGCATAATTTTACTTTAATTATGCAAAATATTTCTCATTTCTAAATTTAAAATAATTTAAAAAAAATGCTGAAAAAAATTCCTTTGAATAAATGACCGTTTTCATTCATAAGCCGACAGTTCCACGCAGTCGCAAGCAACACAACCTCCCCGGGCAGAAGCGCGTGTGCGACTGGCAGGAAATGTCAACAATCTAGTAATCAAAGTGAAAAAAACACAAATTTCATATTTTTTAGTAGAAATTACTACAAATTATTTCTGTAGCATATGTGTAAAATATAATAACCTTAAATAAAAAAAATATATAAAAACGGGTGTTTTTCAGTCATAATTTGTAAATTTTTTTGAATAATCATTGAAGTCCCAAAAAGATACACCTCCCGGTAGCAATACGCAGTCGCGACTGATTACATGGCAGCATGATTTGATAGGAGGAGTTAACTGAAGCTTTTGTCTGAACTTTTAAACATTTTTAAGAGCTTAGCTGGGGAACATGCGCGGGATGTCACGAGGTTTGAAAACAACTATACTTTTATTGCCTACTCATAAGAAACAAAAGGTAAGAAAAAATTAATTTTTTATCCTTTAACAGTTTAGGATATGTTGAAAATTGAGGATTAACAACAATTTGCAAGTTAGGTTATCATTCTCTCACGTTCTCAATAGTTTTCCTTAATTCCCTATTCAATTACAAAAAAAAAAATAAAAAAAAATGAGTGCTCTATCTTTTATCTTTCTTGACATATTAGTTTTAAAGTAGAAAAAAGCAAAATCTTCCAAATTTGTAGGTTAGGTTTTCGTTCTGGGCCATTGAGATACTCTAGCTTTATTGCCTATTGAATAAGAAACGAAATGTAAAAAAAATTAATTTTTTATCCTTTAACAGTTTTGGCTATTTAGAAAATTCAGGTTTAACAACAATTTGCAGGTTAGGTTATCATTCTCTCATGTTCTCAATAGTTTTCTTTAATTCCCTATTCAATTACAAAAAAAATAAAAAAAATGAGTGCTCTATCTTTTTTCTTTCGTGAGATATTAGATTTAGAGTAAAAAAAAACAAAATCTCCCACTGTGCGGCATTTCACGCCATAAACCACGTAAACTCATAGTACAGTCAATATGCAACGAAAAGAGGCTTGCGCTCCGAAAAATGACAAACCGACATTTGAAATTGAAAGTCGTTAGGGGGGCGTGTCAGGAGCCTACTGAAAAATTATGAAAGTCGCGGTGCATGCAGATTTTGAGAAATTCAAAAATTTAATAAAAAAATTTTGAAACGCGTTTTTCTCAGAAAGTATAGGTTTTAGCGAAAAGTTTTTTAAACAAAAAATGTAGAGGTCATTGCGAACTACATTTTTTGTCATTGGAGTGACGTCATCCAACTTGAAATACAAAAAGTAGATGGCGCTAAAGGATCAAAAAAGTGTTTCTTTGCCATTTTCACTAGGAAAAATTAATTTTTTTACAATAATGTAAATGAGAAAGTTGTTTGTTACAAAATTATCTACAACTTTTGTTTAAACAAAATTTTTATAAAACTTACCGTTTTCGAGCTGTAGGCGAAAAAGTGCAACGGAGCATAGTTAACGGTTCTTTTGTTACTTTCGCCGGGCGAGTCGGCATAGTTTCGACAAAGGACCGGTTTCTAACATCTGCCTAATTCTCTAAGAAGCGTGCGTTTTCAGTTGCTATGCTAGTTTTGGAGAGTAAGGGCGTCAGAATTGTGCTCTCTGAAAATGAGTTTCTGTTTTGCTTGTGAGAAAAGTGACATGTGAATGATAAGAACATCGTGATAATCGCATCGGAAAATTGTCCAAAATACAATCATGCCTGTCGAACATCACAACGAGTGCCAGGAGGATTATTTAGATGGACGCTGTACTACGGTTCCTGCTGATGGGGAAGCGAATAACTCGAGAAGGTATTTCTATATAGTATTGTTTTTTATTAAAACAATAATGAACAATCGTTTGAAAAAATATATATTCGGCATACACTGCACGTGTACAAAATTACTAACGGGACAAAATTTGTAACGACGCTTATGTGCATACCTGCGCAGCCCCATCTTTCACTTTCACCTTACTCACAATAAACGATGGTCTAATACGTGATTTTCTCAAAGTATTTAAATACTTTTATTTTTGACGTTCAACTATTTTTATATAATAATTAAAAATTAATTTAATAATTAAAAATTATTTTTCAACTGTGGCTCAGCTGAGACAAGCAAACATAAAATATTAAAACATAAAAGATCAAAAACATTAAACAGAGAAGCGTGCAAAACTCAAAAGGGAGTAAGGCACGCAGAGAGTCACGCCACATTGAGAAGGGTCCTTTTAAGGACAACTTCACTGGTTAGCAAGCTAAACACACTCCTATTGTTGTTAGTATTTATAAGCATGCGAAAAAGAAAAAGGGCACGACGTACGACAAAATGATTAGGAACCTCCAATACACTTACAATAAAATAAAATTGTTCAATAAAAAATACAGAAATAAAATGTATAGTTATTTTTCTTGTTTCCTCAACTGTCAATGATGTAACTTTAAAAACAAAATTCCATTTTATTATATAAAATTCAAATCATTTTTGTCTTCAAATCATATCAAAAAACCATGATATCAATAAAAGGTTCATTTTGAAAAAAAATTTCAAAAAATTTCATGCGAAATATACATAAATTCAACAAAGTTCGATTTTTTGCACAAAAAAAATTTAAATTTTTCCTCAACTGTCAATGATGTAACTTTAAAAACAAAATTCCATTTTATTATATAAAATTCAAATCATTTTTGTCTTCAAACCATATCAAAGTACAATGATGTCGATAAAAGGTTCATTTTGAAAAAAAAAATTACAATTTTAATGCGAAATATACATAAATTCAACAAAGTTCAATTTTTTGCTTAAAAAAAGTTTACATTTTTTGATAGTAAAATAAAAAAAACAAAAAAAAATGATTAGTGTTCTTTTATTTGAATAAAAAAAAAAATACTACTTTCATGTGAACCGTGCAAGAGCACGGCACGCAATGTACAATTTCTACACTTCGACAAGTTCCAGCTCGAAAACGGTAAGTTTTATAAAAATTTTGTTTAAACAAAAGTTGTAGATAATTTTATGACAAACAACTTTCTCATTTACATTATTGTAAAAAAAATAATTTTTCCTAGTGAAAATGGCAAAGAAACACTTTTTTGATCCTTTAGCGCCATCTACTTTTTGTATTTCAAGTCGGATGACGTCACTCCAATGACAAAAAATGTAGTTCGCAATGACCTCTACATTTTTTGTTTAAAAAACTTTTCGCTAAAACCTATACTTTCTGAGAAAAACGCGTTTCAAAATTTTTTTATTAAATTTTTGAATTTCTCAAAATCTGCATGCACCGCGACTTTCATAATTTTTCAGTAGGCTTCTGACACGCCCCCCTAACGACTTTCAAGGTCAAATGTCGGTTTGTCATTTTTCGGAGCGCAAATTGCATATTGACTGTACTATCAGTAGTACAAAGAAAGTGAATTTATACGAGTATTTCATAAAATTTCGGTACTATCTGAATTTGAATCTTTTTCAGCTTTGTTGTCATTGTCATTAGGAACAGTTTCATCAAACAGCAATGAACTGTCTTCATCGATACTGTCAAGACTATTCGTTGGCAGCTCATGTTATAAAGTGAACAGAAGTAAATCGTAGTACCGTGCAAATTTGGTATGTAGATAGATTTCATCCACCGATATCCCATTTCTTTTAGAAGGTGCCACTTTTCTTACTTTTTTTCTGAGTGTCCCTGTTAAGGATTGTATCTTTTTTTAAAAACTGCCTTTATCCCCGTTTTATAGAAATTTAAAAGTTCATGTAGCCCCTATTTTTAATATTACGATTTTTATTGGATTAGATTTTCCACAAAGCCGGGTGCTTTTTGTAAATTGCTATAAAATTTATAATAAACTCCTTAGAATTATTAATTTTGTCTGGCAGTTTCATAAACACCAGAGTATGAGATGACGACGACCTCCACGTATACGTGACGAGTCCACTAGGCACCCCCTGATTTCAATCCTTACTGTCCACTTCAATCCTCTGGGTCGGATCAAGGTGAAATGCCATCGTACCGATTATCAGCTTGGCTGGGCACCCAAGTTATGAAAATAGCTCAGTCGTGAAGGCTGTACTCCGGACGACTGGCGATCTCTCCGGCTCTAATTAGCCTCACCCGGGGACTGCGGATCTTTGCCCGCGCGGACTACAAATATGCACAAAACTAAACAAATACAACAAAAACAAATACACACAGTACCTGATAAGGATGCATGCGATCTTGAAACCTACGATTTTGGTAGAAGCTGTAAAATTCAGGACGAAAAAGAAAGTGTGCAACATCTCCTCTGTCACCTAGCTCTAAGTAGAAGGAGACTGACCGCTTTTTGTGGACCATTTCTAAGCACGCCTGCAGAAATCTCGAATATTGGGAGCCCGTAACTAAGAAGATTCATTATGTCCTCGAGGTAGCAAAGACACGACCCTTTAACATCAGGTGCACTTTGACATCACAATGGGCCTATTATTTTGTCATAAGTGTAACCTAGCCTTCATAAACCTAATAGTAAGCCATACACTAACAGTTTTTTCCACGCGCCAATTGTCGCGCCACGCCAACTGCCAGTTTTTTCTGCAGTCCACTTGACACTCAATTTCACAGTTTTTCTTTTGATCTACGCACCCATGGAAAAATTCTAAAAGTGGCGTGTCATTTGGAGTGGCTCGGCGTCTGGAGTTTTTTGTAAATTTCTATAAAATTTTTGATAAATTCCCGTGAATTATTAATTTTTTCTGCCATTTTAATAACCACAATAAAAATTACACTCTAAATGACACGCCACTTTTAGAATTGTTCTCTATTTCATACTACTGAACTTTGCGTGGAACGTTGAAAAAATAGCCATTCCACACGCCGAGTCAATTATATACATTTTGTTGTTGTTTTTCAAAAGCTCTTTTAACTGCCACGCAATCCGAAAAATTAACTTTTATAGTGTATGGACAAAGAGCTTTTTCAAACACGCCACGCAAAGTGGCAGTTTTTTCAACGCGCCAACCGACAGTTTTTTCGAAAGAAAAAACTCTTAGTGTATGGCTTACTAATAAACACCACACTCCAAATGACACGCCACTTTTAGATTTTCTCCATGGGTGCACAGATCAAAAGATAAACTGTAAAATTGAGTGTCAAGTGAAATGTAGAAAAAATTGGCGTGTGATGTTGCATAAAACTGGCAGTTTGCGTGGCGCGATAATTGGCGTGTGGAAAAAAGTTTTAGTGTTTAGCTTACTAATGATTGGGTTGTGAACTCTGGGCGACCGACGAATCGTATGACACAGCGGCTGGCAAAAACGAATAGAATGCACGGAATTACCTTTATGAAGATGCACATTCTGCACCGGAAATCAATCTTACTTCGTAACCGTTGCCTGTCAAAGTTGCACGCCTTTCTGTTGTCAAAACCTTGTGCTCCTCATATTCGGGTGCCGAAGTTCTCCTCTTTGTCGCCGTCGCTCTTAGTGTGTGCCCCCAATGAATTTCGTAAGGAAATTGTTGGTATGCCAAACCCTCTCCAGTTGTTAGTTCATGTACTCATTTGAACGTAAAGAACCCGCTGCGCAGTAGGTTGTCTAAAAAATATTTTTTAGTTTCCCGGAGACCACCTATCCCGGTCTATTTATATTGCTCGGCTCCAATCAATTGGTCTATGTAGCTAAATTGATTTCAGGATGGGTCGGCTAATTAGATTTTACTTGGTAAAGGCCAGGATATCATATCGATGTATTGGCTGGGTGGCGGCAGAATCTGCTTAAAGACGACGAAATCGCATCGTCAGACTTATAGTCCATTCAAAACGCGGGGGGGGGGGGGTGTTCCAAAATAACACCGTTAAGAAAATCGAACCCTAAAGGTTTTTGGGGTCGCTGATCACGAAAATCGAGGTCCCGCGGTCCTAAAATTAGAGCGTCACCCCTAAAAATGCAAAAAACACCCCTTTTTAGGGGGTTCAGTAATAATGAAAACTAATGCGATGACATGCACTTTTTTTAATATTTATTTGCGAAGGTGGTTGATTTATACTAAATTAAGGCGAACTTTATGGTAAGGGGTAGTCCTAAAGGGTTGAAACTACCCCTAAATCGGCCAAAAATGGCAAAAAATGTAAAAAAAAAATTTCAAGTTTATGCTTCAAATTCGATTGTGGGCGTACTGTCAGGCAAAAATGAATTATTTTCAACCCTTAAGGGGTTAAAACTACGTTGCAAAAATTTTTTTTTGTTTTTTGTTTGAAATTTGGGTCAAAAGGTATTATCAGCAAAAAAAAATAATTTTTTCAACTCTTAACGGGGTACAACTACCCCCACATTAAAATTGTAATTGAAACAAATTAAAATTTATTGTTTTACATTTAAATTTTATTTTCCATTTGTAATCATTACAACATTTGGAACATTTCACTATAAACCCCTTTGTACAGAGGTTAAACCACCCCTAAAGAGAAAAAAAAAATATATTGAGAAATATTTCTTTTCGTGGAATCTTTAAATAAACTCTGCATTTTTGTAAAAACGACAATCAAACAATAATTGCGAAATATGTACCCTAATTTATTTGAGGTACTTCTGAATAATGGGGTGGTTCGTTTTTTTACAATGACATTTAAGCAGGTAAAAACGGAGGCAAAGTAAAAAAATTAAGATATTGCACCCGAATTTGTTTTTTAGTAAATTTGAATTGCAGTTACTTGGAAGTTGAAGTAATAAACTAATTTAGTGAGGAGTGTAATGTGATGTACGATTATACAAAAAGGATTTTTTTTAAAAATGAAGTCAGAGTCGAATTTGAAGCATAAACTTGGAAAAATAATTTTTTTTTTACAATTTTTGCCATTTTTCGCCAATTTAGGGGTAGTTTCAACAGTTTAGGACCACCCCTTCACATAAAGTTCGCCTAAAAAGGGGTGTTTTTTGCATTTTTAGGGGGGACGCCCATGTTTTAGGACCGCGGGACCTCGATTTTCGTGATCAGCGAACCCAAAAACGTGTAGGGTTAGATTTTCTTAACGGTGTTATTTTGGAACACCCCCCCCTAGTTTTCAATGAACTATATTGTAGGGGTAGTTTTAACCCCTTAAGGGTTGAAAATAATTTATTTTTGCCTGACAGTATGCCCACAATCGAATTTGAAGCATAAACTTGAAAAAAAAAAAGTTTACATTTTTTGCCATTTTTGGCCGATTTCGGGGTAGTTTCAACCCTTTAGGACTACCCCTTACCATAAAGTTCGCCTTAATTTAGTATAAATCAACCACCTTCGCAAATAAATATTAAAAAAAGTGCATTTCATCGCATTAGTTTTCATTATTACTGAAATAATCGCGAAAACCCCCTAAAAAAGGCTGTTTTTTGCATTTTTAGGGGTGACCTCGATTTTCGTGATCAGCGACCCCAAAAACGTTTAGGGTTCGATTTTCTTAACGGTGTTATTTTGGAACACCATAACGCGCGTTTTGAATGGACTATTACCCTCTGGTGGGTTTGATGTCTTCCTGGGGCAATTCTTTGAACTTGCATCATATAAGGAACCTTTTTAACCCTAGTTTTTTAAAGATCCTTTCCGCGATAATATTACTTGGTTGGTGCTTGTATTTGACTACTTGAGGTGTATACTAATGTTTTTTTTAACTCCCCAGTATAGGGAAGTTATTGTAATCGGTCCGAAAATCGAAATCGAAATTAACGTATTTTCATTTTCCAAGGTCCCAAGAGCATTTTAAGCAAAAAATTAGGTGGAAGCATGTGTTTGTGTGTATGTGTGTGTGCGTACGTATGTGGTCATTTTTTCCTGCACGATATCGCGCGAACCAAAGAAGATTCGTTGACGTGCCGTTAGAAGCGTATTAACAGAAATATGATCTGTAAAGATTTTTATAAAATTTGCAAGCTGTTTCTTGGATGAAGCGACATAAGTGATTTTTGTACCTGCACGATATCGCCCGAACTACAAAAGATATCGGCTTACTTGAGGTGCAGCTCGAAGCGTATTAACAACAATATAATTTGACAAGATTTTTATAATATTCGGTCGAGCCCTTTTTTTCATTTAAATGATATAAGTGATATTTGTACCTGCACTATATCGCGCCAACTATAATAGATATCGACTTAGTTGAGGTGCCGTTCAAAGAGTACTGACGAAAATATGATCTGAAAAGATTTTCATAAAATTCGCTCGAACCGTTTTTTTGTTTAAACTACGCTCGTGAATTTTGTACCTGCACGATACCGCGCGAACCAAAAACTATATAGACTTCTTTGAGGTGCCGAGAGAAGAATATTAACGAAAAAAGCCCTGAAAAAAATTTCATAACATTCCGTCGGGCCTTTTTTTGTTTAAATGGTAAAACTTGGTCTAAGTGTCAGAAAGACCTTAAATAGATAAGTTTTGCTAATATCTAATAAACTCGATGGAATGAGACCCGTTCTAAACGAAGTGATCTTTTTAACTTCCCAGTATAGGAAGTTATTGTAATCGGTCCGAAATCGAAAATTTCAACGTATTTTCATCTTTCAAGGTCCCAGGAGCATTTTAAGCAAACAATTGGGAGGAAGTATGTGTGTGTGTGTATGTGCGTACGGATGTGGTCATTTTTTCCTGCACGATATCGCGCGAACCAAAACTGATATCGACTTCGTTGAGGTGTCGTTCGAAGCGTATTAACCGAAATATGATCTGAAAAGATTTTCATGAAATTCGGTCCAGCCGTTTTTTTGTTTAAGCGACGTTAGTGATTTTTATACCTGCACGATATCGCCCGAACCACGAAAGATATTGACTTACTTGAGGTGCCGTTCGAAGCGTATTAGCGACAATATAATCTGAAAAGATTTTTATAATATTCGGTCCAGCGGTTTTTTGGTTTAAATGACTTAAGTGATTTTTGTACCTGCACGATATCACGCGAACTATAAAAGATATCGACTTAGTTGACGTGCCGTTCGAAGAGTATTAACCAAAATATGATCTGAAGAGATTTTCATAAAATTCGGTCCAGCCGTTTTTTTGTTTAAGAGGCGTAAGTGATTTTTGTTCCTGCACGATATCGCCCGAACCACGAAAGATATTGACTTACTTGAGGTGCCGTTCGAAGCGTATTAGCGACAATATATCCTGAAAAGATTTTTATAATATTAGGTCCAGCGGTTTTTGGTAAAATGACTTAAGTGATTTTTGTACCTGCACAATACCGCGCGAACTAAAAACTATATCGACTTCATTGAGGTGCCAAAAAACATTAATACATCAATTTTATATACATTTTCGTCATCCTAATCTTGTAGTTGCGCACATTTAGTTTGACATTTTCGCGAAAATATTGATAAACAATTGTGACAAATTCTCGGTATTATAGATATATTCTATATTGCCTATTGTTCATTTATTATTAAAATATCCAATCATATATTCAACATCCATCATACTGGGAAGTTGATCGTGGGGACCGAAAAGGTCGAACCCACATCCCAACTATTTTTTTTTATGTGAAAGACTAGAGTCACAGGTGTTTTTTGTTACAAATAGTACAACCTTGTCAGCTTTACTTAATTAGCAGGAGTTAGTTGTAAGAAGCTTTAACTCATAAATAGCCTAGCTCTTTGTCATGATACACACTTGAAGGCTGACACAAGTGCATTGTTAAATGGGTCTTCAATAGACCTGATGTTGGTATCAATGTCTTCCACGCATTCATATCGGTTGTCCATGAATGTAGCGAAATGTCCAATAGACTGTAATGCTAGAAGGTGGTTCAGAAAATGTTCATATAGAATATTAGTCAATCTATCTAGTTTTCATACTATAAATATGAAGAAGTAATGGAACCGATAAGAGCGTTTTATACTCGTTGAGCTCTCTGAATTGAGTTTTGGTTGTGTCATCACTGGTTTAATAAAGCAGGAACTAATCCTTAATCCCGCCCGAACCACGAAAGATATTGACTTACTTGAGGTGCCGTTCGAAGCGTATTAGCGACAATATAATCTGAAAAGATTTTTATAATATTAGGTCCAGCGGTTTTTGGTAAAATGACTTAAGTGATTTTTGTACCTGCACAATACCGCGCGAACTAAAAACTATATCGACTTCATTGAGGTGCCAAAAAACATTAATACATCAATTTTATATACATTTTCGTCATCCTAATCTTGTAGTTGCGCACATTTAGTTTGACATTTTCGCGAAAATATTGATAAACAATTGTGACAAATTCTCGGTATTATAGATATATTCTATATTGCCTATTGTTCATTTATTATTAAAATATCCAATCATATATTCAACATCCATCATACTGGGAAGTTGATCGTGGGGACCGAAAAGGTCGAACCCACATCCCAACTATTTTTTTTTATGTGAAAGACTAGAGTCACAGGTGTTTTTTGTTACAAATAGTACAACCTTGTCAGCTTTACTTAATTAGCAGGAGTTAGTTGTAAGAAGCTTTAACTCATAAATAGCCTAGCTCTTTGTCATGATACACACTTGAAGGCTGACACAAGTGCATTGTTAAATGGGTCTTCAATAGACCTGATGTTGGTATCAATGTCTTCCACGCATTCATATCGGTTGTCCATGAATGTAGCGAAATGTCCAATAGACTGTAATGCTAGAAGGTGGTTCAGAAAATGTTCATATAGAATATTAGTCAATCTATCTAGTTTTCATACTATAAATATGAAGAAGTAATGGAACCGATAAGAGCGTTTTATACTCGTTGAGCTCTCTGAATTGAGTTTTGGTTGTGTCATCACTGGTTTAATAAAGCAGGAACTAATCCTTAATCTCATATTCTTATAATTTATTTTTGACAACTCGCAGGCAACTGAGTGGTTTCCATTGGATAGACCCTGAGGTGCCACAATTTTTGGTAGAATTGTTGCCATGTTAAATAATTTCTACCGAAGATAAATATTACTATTTCTGGTAACTTCGTGGCTTAATTGTTGGTTGAATTTCCACTACCCTCAGGAGTCGGTTATTTGTCTACGGTTTTAGATAGCTGGATATTGTTAACTGTGTTGTTCCAAGTTCTTGATTCCTTGAGATCATAGATGGCGCACAGATTGGTCATTTGTTAGCTCCTATGTTCTAGGTTAGCGGTCGGCAACCCATGGCACATGTGTCTTTAGGTGGCACGTGAGAAGATTTCTGGTGGCACGAAAACAATTCGGAAATGGGCATTAAATTAAAATTATCAATATGTTAAGGTCATTCACATGCAGGCTCGCCTGGAGACTAAGTATAATAACATACTGAGCGACCGCCAACTGGATGGGGCTACAGTCCAAAAAAACTGACAAAAATCTTTATGTCAGTCGGTATTTATCGTCAGCCTTGGCCCGAAGATCTGAACTTCAAATCAGTCTGAAAATTTCATTAAGGCTATGAAAATTTTAGCACTTGAATTAACAACCTGGTACGCTAAGCCGTCGTCTTCCCCTAGGTGTTAGACGGATGTCTCAAATCCTTATCGCTCAGTCAGATTGAGTAATCTATGGCCTTCATCGGGCCGTGCCTGCCAACCGGGCCTGAAAGCCACGGCCTGCCGGCGGCCTGTAAGAGAACGGTGACCTTGCTTAAAGTGTGGCCTTAATCGGGCCCTACCTGCCGACCAGGTCTGAAAGGACACGGCCTGTCGGACGCGTGTATGTGAATGGGGTCTTTCAGGTTTCAAATTTGATCCCCAAGGTAGTCATTAATGTTTAATGAATTTTTCGTGGCACGCTTAATTTGCAGCAGTTTTAATTATCTGTTTTGGGGCACTCGAATGTATTTGCGTTGCCGACCGCTGTTCTAGGTTATCATTTGGTGCTGCTATCACAAAAAAAAATAATCAGCCTTATAAGTGATTATTAAACTGATATTTAGAGTTAGAGTTATTTACGAAAACCTGGCATAACGTGTCTCATTTAGACTCCGCCCCTATCTGAGGTTATTCGAAACTTTTATATGTTAATATGCTTCGTATGAGACCTGAAGCCAGAAGCCAACCTCTTTTTCGGTTCGTAATCGTGCAGGTAAAAATGACCATCTTTTCAAATTTATGCTTCAAATGCTATTAGGACCTTGAAAAATGAAAATACATAGGTTGAAAATTACCATTTCGATTTTTGGACCGATTGCAATTACTTCGCTGTAATTGTGAGAAAGTCGATTGAAATAAGAAAAAAAGTCGAAGTGCCCGAGGGTTTGAACCCGCTGTGCTAGATCAACGCTTTTACTAACTAATCTACTTTCGCGACAATGAATTATAATTTGTCCACTGCCTTTGGAAATACTTCTATTCGTCCGTGGTGTTCTAATTTTAGCAGTTTTTTATGCCTACGTTCGAACTCCTTTATCAAAATTTAAAAAAAAAATTGTACGGGACCACTGTGAGAAGTTACCCTATCAAACAAATAAAAGCAACAAAATTATTGCGCTACAAAGTTATGGATGAACAGGACCGAAAAATACTTGACATGTAAGCTACTTCCTCCTTTTTTGAAGTCGGTTAAAAAGCATAACTTATTAAAAATTGTAAATTGAATTAAATTGCCTGAGAAGGATGTGAAGCATTTCTTGGTTCAATAAAATAGTAACAGGTTGTTGAAGGGTAACTTTGGCAGACATTTAAATAATCACTAACCAAGGCATGGAAAGCAACCTCGTAGTCGAGTAAATTTTTTGTAAAAAATGGGAATTAGGTTTTCGAGCTTCCATATACATATGTATAACTATTCTCTAAAATCACTTTGCTCATAAATACAAGGTAGTTTTTAATTTATATCAGCAAAATCAAAATTCTTCCTTGTCATTCCCTCGGGTTTTGCACCAAATACAAAACCCTACATTTTACTTAAAACCAGAACTCTATCCTTAAAATCAAAATTTATCAAAACCAAAATCCAAATGAATCCACCCTAAGCAGGAATTGTGGTATGCGAGTTTTGCTATCGATCGATAATTTATTGAATTGAAAGTACGCTCGGATGCTTTCAGAAATTGGTTAAAATAGGGGAGGGCGGACTCGATTTGAAATAACCTAATTATTGTAACAAATTGAAGCGAATACATTGGATTTTTTTAAATATTCATGTCCACTTTTATAAAAAAAAAACAATAAATAAGTTCTACATAAAATAAGCTTTTTAACACTAGGTTTACTGAGATTTCTTATTTGTATACCTATCTCTTCTACACGCGTCAATTTGACGCTTGTTAAAAAATAAGCATTTTGTAGAATAAAAAAATAATTTATTTATTGGAAAGAAAAATACATAAATTTTGACAAATATTCGTCTCGCTAAATGAATAATAGTAAGTATGTGTAGTAAGAGATAAATCTAATCGATTTCCAAATTTTTCTACCTGAAATTGTGAATGCGTCAGATTGACGCGCTTCGAAAACCTAGTGTTAACGATTGTAACAATTTGTCTATATATTTTTTGAATCGATATTTTAATTCAATTTTGCTTTTATTTATCCCATATCATGGTTTCCGTCACTGTTCCAAACTCGATTTTTGATATTTACAATCGATTTTCCACTTTTGAGGGAAAAGCTTTCATAGGTGAAAATGGTGCACCGGGAGCAATTGGCCGGGCCACTTAAAAAAATTTTAAAGGTGTTCCGTGCCTTCATTTTCATATATTAAAGGAACCCCACAGAGTGTTTGTATCTTTTTCCATTGTCCTTTGCTAGGTGGCCAATCAATTCCATTACTTTCGACTGTTTTCGTCGCTTATACTATCTTGGCCGGGACGATTATTTGCAGTTTGTACCAGTCGTAATATTATAGATCAATAATTCAGTGAGAGATAGCTGGAACGCCTCTGTTCTGAAGATGTTGAAAGCGCCGAAGTTTTGAAAGCGTCTTCTTTTTCCAGAAAGGTTGCCAAGGTGGATTGTTTTTATTTTATGTAAGATTATCGTACAGTGGAAATTAATACACGCACGTTCAGTGACCACCGATTATATTTTGAAATATGAAGACTTAGAGAACGACGTAGAGACCTTTATTATTGTCTATAGATTTGTGGAGCCCAGGATTCTGCTTGAAACAGCTAAGGAAGTACACCGAAAAAAACCTAGAGCGTTGGTAGATGTCTGAAGAATGGTGGCAGTGGCGCCGAAAGCCATATACCAGAAGCTTAAGCAGTACGACGCTCAAAGAACAGCTTTAGCGGGAGAGTTTTCTAAAGTTAAAGCAAATCCTGATTGGACACAGGCTTTCATAGGTGCACTGGTTCACTTGTACCGGCTGCAATTTCAGAAATAAAGATTTTAAGAAACAAATTGAAATTTTGAAAAACAAAATTTGAAATAGTGTTCCCGTGCCTTCATTTCAACTTCACAAAGTGTTTGTGTCTTTTTCCATTGACCTTCACTGCTATAAAAAATGAACAACTGATGGGGGTGCAATATGGCATACTGCACCGGGCGCAAAAAAATTAAGCACCGGCAGTGATTATGTAGTATGTTATATTATAATAATGTTATATTATATTAATTACATTAACATATCTATATTAATAAAAGAAGGTGTCTGTTTGTGTCTGCTTGTACTTACCGCCATGCGTTGGAGCTAAGCTAGAAGAGATAGAAATCTGATTTTTGTTTTATAAGTATGTATAGATTTTTTCAAATTCCGTGACACAAAAATTTTGAGCAGTTCTGCGCACCTCGTTGCCAAATTTTATAAATCATTAGCCCTCCTTTTAGTTAAAACGGCAACAAACGCAGAAAAAAATGAACAAAATAATTTGGGAAGGGATGTGCGTATGAGAAATGAATAAAGTTAATATATCTTTATATGTGTTGAGCAGAGCTTTTAAATACATGTAAAGCCCCTGCTCAACAAGGGCAGTTTATTCATCATAATAAGCATAATTTTACTATAATTATGCGAAACATTTCTCATCTCTAAATTTAAAATTATTTTAAAAAAATGCTGAAAAAATTTCTTTTGGTTGCATGACCTTTTTCATTCATAAAACGATAGTTCTCCGCAGTCGCAAGCAGCACAACCTCCCCAGGCAGAAGCGCGCATGCGACTGGCGGAAAACGTTAACAATCTAGCAACCAAAGTGATAACAACGCAAATTTCGTATTTATTTAGTAGAAATTATTTCTGTAGCAAATGTGTAAAATACAAAAATTTTAAAATACAAAAATGTATAAAAAGGGGCGTTTTTCATGCACAATTTGTAAATTTTTCAAATAAAAATTGAAGTCGTAGAAAAATACACCTCCCTATAGCTATACGCAGTCGCGACTGATTAAATGGCAGCAAATGATTTGATAAAAGGAGTTAAATGGAGCTTTCCCGGAGCTTTTAAACATTTTTAAGAGCTTAGCTGGGGTAGATGGGCGGAATGTCACGACGACGTTTGAAAAACTCTATACAAGTCAAGACTGCAAGATCAAGATAGTAAGGCTTCTTGCTCATCGCTAAGTGGCAAGTTAGCAGGACCAAGAAAATGCTGCAAGACTTTTTGCAAGACTTAGCAAGACTTTTTACAAAACCTTTTGCTTATCACTGCAAAATTTTTGACACTTAGTGATGAGCAAAAAGCCTTGAAATCTTGATCATGCAGTCTTGTTTTGCCTTGTATTGGCCTTGCTTAATGTGCAAGAAAAGCCAAAATTGCAAGTCCAGTCTCTCTCATCACTATGTGCAACGATCCACTTTGATCGGAAACTGCCCTTAAGCCAACCCTTATTACTGAAATGAGTATTTTGCACTCTCTTACGGTAATTTGTTCTGCAGAAATATCCCTGCTTTAAACTATTTTTGAGCCCAAAATCAACCCTCTCGATGAATCGTAGCCCCACAGCCGTAAAGTTAAACTATTTTTTTATCCCCAAGATAAAGATTCACCCCGGAAATTTTATATGAAAATTCACCTATTAGATATAAGGCAATTTGTGGTGGGGGTGGGTTCACCGAGGATTGATTTTCTGCTTTAAAATGGCGGGGTGTTCCCTTAAGTAGGCGTGAAATGTCAACTTCGTAGTTTTCGATCAAGTACATGGGCCTCTTTTATTTTTATTGAGTTCGCCATTCTCAAAAGGTGTAATAAAATACTAAAATTAAATAAACACAACCACCTGAAAATGTAATTTCACAAAATAATAATAAGAGATACGTAAGAACAATCGTTCTTTACAACATGTTAGAAAGAATGCATTCTCAACAAATCCGATTGAAATACTCCTACGAACCTATTTACACGTATGAGAGAATGATTTTCATGAGAGCGCCTCAGACTACTTCCATGAGAACGAGAACATATTCTCATGAGGGCTTACCCGGCTGTGGGAACTAATTTTTGTTCTCGCGAGAGCATTTACACGAGAATATTCTCATCGTCTATCAGCACCTTAATTCTCACGCCATCAAGCCTATCAAATTGCATAAAATATCTTGAATAGTTCTTGCCAACTTTTACATACTGGCTACTTCGATTAATTGTATAATCGAAAGGCTTTATTACAATTTAATCCATATTTTTAATACCTAAGAACGAACTATCGCCATGAAAAATCTTTTTTCAAAATTATATTAAAAATTATAATCTACGTTATATCGTTGCAGGAAATTAAAAGTGAAACAATATTTCCCACTACAATACAGATTTTATTGCCAGAGTAAATTAGTTTAAATAATATTATTGTAAAAGTTAATTTATAAAAGAAATTGTTTTTGTTTTGTAAGAAATTAAATCATTGATATACCCCGAAACGAGTTTTCGTTTTTCTGTTGTAAGCCACGGTTTTTTATGCATATACGCAGCTTATAAATTTACAGCACACAAACATTTATATATAATATATAAAACTAAAATATCCTGTCTAGAGCATAGCTAGTTAAAAGCGCGAACTAATTAATTAACAGAAACATGTAAAATAACAAGTTTTTGGAATACCAACTATTCACCACAATAAGTGCATATACACTCACAGCTCTATAAAGCAAACTGATGTTTTATTTATTATATTTGCACACTTTTTAATGTATATTTTCCACTATAATGTATATTTTTCATATAGTGTGGCTTTTTTGGCGCGAAAATTTTTCAACTGATATTTCATTAAATTTTTTTTTTTTTTTTTAATAAAAAAAATTTCAAACTAACGCTCTTAAGGTTTCAATACGACTGCAACGATTATTCAGCCCTCGGCTATTCAATACCTGGGGGTGTATACTTCAGCTTCTGTTACTATCTTCATGCGTACATAACAATGCTAAGTACAAACATACCTATAAGATTACGCTTTAAGCTATAAAATACATTTGAAGGCATGTGCTTTCCCTACTATATCCATAGATATTCGTAAAATTTATGAAATTGCAGCCCCTAGATCTGTATTTGCACCACCCTATTTGCTCAAATAACATCTTCTCGAGGTATGCTTTTGGGGATACACATAAACACATATAAAAACAGAGCTAACGGCAAATCCCCCCGCGTGTATATACCAGCGGACATTGTGTACTTTCGGGCATTACTGTATCTCTCTCTGGAATATTGCCCTTAACTTTACTGAATATGCCCGCCCCAAGCAATATAGAAGTTTTTCCCAAATATACAAGGTAAGCCAAGAAGGGTAGTATGTGTATGCCTTGTGTATCCTCACAAAATAGCTTTATAAATACATCATTTCCACATATTTGAGGCCAAGAATGTTCTACACTCCTGTTCCTGTGTTGCTCTAATACAAACGAGAAAGCTACCCCCAATGGGTACACATACTAGCTCGCTGTTATGTAGTTAAGCAAATGTGTGTGCATCCCCAATCGCTGGCAGTATTCAAAGCTTTCATGATGGAGTACTTCATCTATTGTATAATTTATAATATTGTGATTTTCGTAAAATTACCAGCAAGGGAGCATTCTAGTAGTGGATTTTATGAAAGTTAAGAGCAAGCACTGAAGTTTCCAGTGAGTTATGGTGCATTAACGACACACTTTCCCGAATTTATACAAGTTTAACACTTTTTACGGGGTAATCCTTGGTAAAGGAGCTCATTGTTCTGTAATGTGTGTTCCATGGCTTTCGACAATCGTACAACCAATTCAATCCTTACAAAGCAGTGCAAAATAGAAATTATACATTTTGCAGATTATTTATTAAAGTGAAACATAGTGCAACATATTTTTCCATAGTTTAGCTTACATTAATCAAGTGTTTGTCAAGCAATGTGTGAATAAAAATACTTTTAGTGCTGAAGGATTTGCGAGATTCCTTTCCGGTATATGAATTTATAATTTGAATTATATTTAATCAAACTAACAGGATTAATAAAAGGTTGCAAAATTCAAATATGACTTTGCATAATCGTGGATAAAATTAGCTCTAACTAAATAAAATCACAAAGGAATATTATGTATTCAGTGAATGATTTAGATTTCAACCTTACCATAAGGATTCATAGATAATTTAATATTGTAAGTAAAATTTTAACAAAGCAAAATAAATAATTGCACAAAATTTATTTCATAATTTCTACTCTAAGATGAAATTAATAATGGCGATTGCTTCCGCTGAAATTTGTTTTGGCTAAAAGACACAATCATTATTCTTTACTTTCTTGAAACTATGCGGAGTAAAGCTTGGACATCTGTTTGAAGCCTCCTTCCAACTCTACAGTACACAGCCAGAAGTGTCTAAGTGCAATTTTGACGATTTTGAGTTTATTGCATTTTTGTATTCAGTATTTTATTCTTAATCATTGTTTTAATTCTTGTCTTAAACGGAGCTGTGATTGCTGAGTTATCCGAGAGGCAAAATTGCTTTTGTGAACAATTCTGTATCTAAAAAAATCTTTGAGGGCGATTTTCTCGAAACACATATTTTGCACTTAAGCACTTCTGGCTGTGTACTGTAGAACTGTGCTAATCGCTACTAGATTTCTCTTCTAGTATCAGATCGTCAACTCAGGTCGTTTCTGTTTCGTCTTAACCGTTTTCCCTGATCCATCTTGAAACTGAAGATTTCGTTTTCTTTATTTTTGTTTTAGTCTAATATATTCTAAATTTCTCATTTTAACTGCGATGGTTGTGGAGTTAATGAGTTTCGCAACATTAGCTAGAAACTTATACCCAAGTCCAGAATTAAAGTTAAGGCGCTCCTAGGTCCAATAGTTTTTGCCGCCCCTTCTACATACCCCAGGTATCAAACTAACAAAAAAATGCAAGAACTTAATGAATTAGTGCTATTTACTTTCAAAGTTAATTTATAAATCCATCCTCCTTGTTTTTTTAAAGCGGAAGCATCCATCTCTCCATACCATCTCTGGCCTGGCCTAAGGAATTTCTTAAAGAGCTCCAGGACTGTGGTGGTAGTTTCTTCAGCTTTTATCCCGTTTATGACTACGTTGAAAAGTTGAGTCGAGGTTGAGTTGAAATTTTGACCTCCGTTTATGATGTCGAATTGAGCTCCCTCTGGGTTGAAATAGAGATGGACATAGCCTCAAATTTTGGTGTGAAATTCTCATTTATAGATACGTAAAAATTCAGAACGAAATAATAATATATTCTTGTGCCAGGAAAAACATAAAACTAACACCAAAGGCGGATATCACGTGTGATAAACGAACAAAATATATGTCACTTCAACCCAACTACAACTCAACCCGTGTATATGAGGCGAAATATATATATATAACTCAGCCCAAGTAGGATAGCTGAGTTGGGTTGAGTGAACCCAGTTTCAACTTGATCTTAGTTCATGACTGGGTTGATAAACCTAGGTTGAACCTAGTCATAAACGGGGAATTTACGTCCAACATTTGCAACAAAACAAATACACCTTTCAATCGGCACTCCATCATTAACAATATATCTAAGTAGAAAAGTCAGTTGCTCCGCATGGGAAATAACTGACTAAATTTCGTTTAAAATTGTTTTTTGGAACTTTATTTGCCATAAGAGTAAAAAGTTCTTTATGTGGTGTTTAAAAAAACAGTTATACTTCCAAAAGCTTTGTCACCTTATTGCACTAAATGCTCTGTCATAAAAGAGTCGAATTTTGCCAAAAATTTCAACAGTCCAAGGTAATTTCGACTTCACGTATATCCAAGTGTTCATGCGTTCCACGTAATGACAGCCCTGAACGGTCAAATATTAAACTGCTGCTACTAAGCTACCTCCCCCAACAGTGAACTTCTTGAACATCAACAAATTCTTTTAAACCACCCTTTAGTTTTAGTTTTCTTAAGTTGCTTTCACGATAAACCAGCGGACCTAGTCCTTCCCAAATTTCAATAAATTTGTTTGTGAGTGATCATTGTATATTAACGATTATGGCCATGGGTATATTCAATTCGAGGATGAGTACATGCATAAGTATGCTAATGAGCAATTTTTTGGCGATATTTGGAAATGTGTGATGTTCAGGTAAACTCAATTGCCTCATTTTTAATTTCTTCCGTCATTTTCAAGACTTAATATTCGTTTCGTACACACGCTGATCCTTCCGACTGTAGAACGAATTGTTACCGCATTGAAACGCCTTGCGTTTGCCCCTTCAGCAGTCTTATCGACTCTGATTACAATTTAGTGATTATCAGTTGGCATTCAAATTTTGATTGTGTTGATGAAAAAAAGTTTGCGGTTATATCCCAATTGGTTGTTTTTTTCAACGAACTGTGGTATACATAAAGCTGATCTACTTCTCGTGGTGATTTGCTCATGAATTAAATTTGCAGATATTTATAGGCTGCATCATGCGGTGGTAATAGCGATCCTGTTCGATGATATAATTGAACTATAAATCTGTAAATGTAAATGATAATAATTTGTGTTGTTTGAAGTGTGGAATGGTGTGAAAGACAATTGTGTTGCAATTGCAGAAAATTGTCCCGATCCTTATTTGTTGGGCCAAATGAATTCATTTGGAAGCAACAGTTGCATTTCTGTATTTGTGTCAGGAAATGTGTGAAATCTATCCTGCTCCAGAAACTAATAAACCCAATGGCTCTGGTGACGGGGATTCATTTCTGTATTTCAAAGTCTTAACATATAGCGCTCATCGACCCAACAGCAACAGATTAGTCTGCACTGTAATAAAGTATCACGCCGCTTGATGAGAATTCAGCGCAACATTTGTTTTTTTCTTACACGGTTATTTAAATTAATTCTCTCCAATAGACAATTAAATGATACTTTTGTTACTGTATAACCGCTTGTCACTTCAGAACTCACCGTATATCGTAGGTAAATCTGTAAATTTGTTTGAGATAGAACAATGAAGCGATTGCGATGAAATCGTAATTCAACTGCCAATAAAACTGAGTCAACTTTTCGTCAGTATTTAACGCTATTTCTTCCAAGGGTGTCAATAAGACACCTTTCAAATTTTAACTTAATATTATTCTCGTTTTGACTTTTTATATTATAACTTTTTAATTTATTTGGCAATATAATTTTCCTTCAGGTCCACAGTTATTTGCATTCAATCGCAAAGGTGTCAAAAAGACGAAATAGGTATACACACAATCGCGGTAAAAATAGTGTTTACCGAATCGAATCGCGAAACACGACACAAAAGTAAAAGCCAATGTAATTTTATTTTTATATAGGCTGCAATAGGTTTTTCTAGATTTTTCTCCGTAACTTCCAGATTTTTTATCAAATGAAACCATTAAATTGAGATATTTATAACCGCGGGAGTAACCATCAAAACAAAAAAAATAGGTTTAGTTTAGTGTCGTTCTAAGCATGAGTTATAGTCTTCAGTTCATGCAAAGATACCATAAAATCACTTTCAGGGTTTCCGGAATTTTCTAATTTTTCGCGAAACTTTTCAAATTTTTCTTTCCCCAAGACCCTTATTATTAACTATTAAGAACACTTTTGTAAAAAAAATAGTCAAATTGGTCCAGCCGTTTTCAAGTCATGCGCTTACCTCGTTGAACTGGCAAACACCGACGGAAAATGCTATGCAACCAATTGAAATATAAACAGGGGATTTTACCATTGCAACTGTACAGCAAATATTTTGATAATACTTCTCTAGATTAGTCATTCTGCAATTCAACACGCATGTTCATACTTTATTATTTGAGTGTCGGGACGCGCTTCCACAAAACGGGCGGCTTCAAACATGCATTAAGTTCATCGGCTAGAATTTACCGTTGAATCAGTGGCAATATTTGGCAAAAATCACCTTTCAACAGAATAATAGCAACACAAACCCGGTTTTGATTGTTTCGTAGATCTTGCATCGGTCGTTCTGATGTCTCCAAAGACACAATCCGCGATGCGAAGAATCACAAATCAACCGACAATTAATTCATTTTTTTGTTACTATAATTTCATTTTCATATAACCTGGAATGCGTTTTTCCTGATTTTTCTCCAGATCTGGAGACAGTTTCACTTATCTGGTACAAAACTATCTTTCAACCTGGCACCTTCCAAACAAATTCAATCAATATTTTGATAACTTTCGTCGAGGACCACAAAATCAACTTTGAAAACATTTTCGAAAGAAAACAGATACCATCATTGTCGATGGCTCGATAAGTGGCCCGTTTTTCTGGTTAAAACACACCGTATTCGCATGATTGCATCCAATCATTATTGATATTCTATTGCGCAGCTTATCTTAAACAAGGTTTGGAACGGAAAATGCCTCCTCAACTGAGGCTTTTGAAAATGACAATGACAACAAAGCGGTTGCAAGTTTGCAAATACGCTTATAACTAGGCTCATTCCCAGCATCTACCTCTTCAAGAACTTTTACCCAGAGCACGTCTGCAGATCGTACATTTTCTATTTCAAAACGATGAAGATGGATCCATTCCTTGATAATTTCATCAACATCGATACAAACGTTTATGAATTCCGAGGTCAAATATCTTTTATGTCGGATTTTATCTTCGTTGAAGCTGTGGAAGTGAAAATGCAGTTTTGTCTAAACGAACGATTTTGGTGCATTTTTTGGCTTTTCCTCCTTCAGTTTGATCAAAAAATGGCTGTATTTTTGTTTGACTGAAGACAAAACAAAGTATTCGAAAATTCATTGATACCACCTATCCATAGTCGATATATTCGAACAGCGGCGTCAAGTCGTTACGAAACGGGAATTTACTGAACGAGTTTCTGTTGATTATTTGCAACTATTGTGGGATAACTGAGGAGTGGGCGAACAAAACGGCACATGTCCATGGTTGGCCGTTTTCAGTGTTTTGACGGAATCGTGTTCATTACACTAAACTGCAACTAATTTCAATCTCAGACACTTCAAAAATCACTTTCATGTAATATTTTTTTGTTAGCAAAGTAACGGTTTCCCTGCAGAAAGGCACATGTCCTACGAATATTCATATTTTTTAACCATTCGTTAATGTGGATTTTCAAAAGGGCACGTATTTCATACAAAAAAGTTTTTAATCAACAATGGAAGTTCATTGCACCTCACCTGGGGCTCCATTACATCGATTTGTATGTGCATCATAAAATGCACTAAAAATGCACTAAAATTTACCTCACTTTTGCCTCACACGGCCCAGAAACAAGCCCGTAGGGGGCACTATGACCCCTTAAAATTTGCGTAACAGTCCCTACTATTAGGAAAAATACCAGAAAAATCCCCCCTTGCCTCTAAGGGGGCCAGGGAGCTCCCCAAAAGGCTAAAAACAAAAAAACATGTCCAGTTGGGTTCCTGCAAAAGGACACATGTCCATTCAAGGGTTTAACAAAACGGGACATGTCCAGTTGTGTCCCTGCAAAAGGGCACATGTCCATTTTTGTTTTAATTTTTTCTCTTAAAGTATTAAACATATTTAAAAAAAAATTTTCTGTCTTGAATGAGTTCAAATAGTAGCACAACCTACCATACTCATAAATAGTTAATGTGATCAGTTCAGAGGCAGAAACAGTTTTTTGCGATTTCTGAACAATTTGCAAAAGTGGACATGTGCCGTTTTGTTCGCCCACTCCTCAACTATTATTTTCTAAGTTGGCTTAATTAAATCAAGAGCAAACGTAAGAATTACATTCTCCTTACCTAGAAATTCCCCTGACGGATTTTCTCACCTGAAATCCCCCTGGCGAGCTAAAATTCCTTTAAATTTAGGGGAGATTCCCCTGATCTGGCAGCACTGCCAGCCACACTAAGGTGGTACTCGGGGCCCCTGCCAGATATATAACTTGAATTCGAGGCGGGCCGAATGTACGATTCTTAGATTATATCCTTGGCCGACGTCTGAAGGAGGAAATTGCATCCAAGCATTGTGATGTTTTTTTAGCGATTTGAAATATTACTACAAAACAGATCTTCGGTTAATGTTATGGCTTAGGACATTGAGAGATGAGAGTTCTAGGCCGTCCACTGAAACGACGGGAAATTGTGGAGCGCGTTTTGTTAGAAAAGACGACGAAGAGGCAAAGTTACTGCATGGTGTTCTGCTCCAAACCCTGGTCCCAAACCAACAAATGGTAATGATCAGGTTGGTTATTCAATTAAAAAAAAAAAAAAACATGTAGCAGTCGCGGGATTGGCCGACAGAAGCGAAGCTTATATTTAAAATATAAAGAACTATCATTTTATGATTTTAATATAACTTTAAAATTTTGCATACATAGTTAATTTTTCCAAAAAACATATTAACAAATAAACCACTATTTTATTTGTACAGAATATTAAAATAAACATACATTTACAAAAATACAGACATTTTATTTGTTCAAACATATTTACAAAAACAAACATTTTATTTTTACATGATATTAAAATGAACAAAATTACAAAATTTTTGTTATGAGTCCGAATATTGAAAGAAACATATTTAAACAAAATTTTTTTTAATTAATATAAACTGCACTAAATATTTAATATTTCACATTACACAGATTTTAAAAAATTAAAAACAATTTCAAAAGTTCAAAATGTGCAGAGGGTTTTGAAGTGCACGTAAAAAACTAATTGTAATGAAAAGTTACGGCACTCTTAGCACTTTTGCACGTAATTAACTATTTTCTATAAAACCTCGCGGCACTTTTTGTTTTGAACGTAAAAACTATTATTATTAATGAATTTGCACGACACTTCACGCACGAAATACTTGCTTCCCTTGTTTTTACTACGATTTTGACAGCTCGGAGAAGGCTTTGATATTATACAGAAGTATGTGTATACAGGCGTGGTGTATGTGCATACATATTTCGTGACGATGGTGAGTCACTGTTTCATTTCACTCTAGGGAAACAAAATAGTATGTATATCTATATATAATACAACGCGAGAAAAGAAGCTTCGCTTCAAAAAAACATCTTTTTTTTGGAAGCTTTTTCGAAGTTAAAGGATCTTTGTAGTTCGGGATATAATGATGGGAGTCATATGGGAAGACTAGTAAGCATAGACAGTGGATAATGTTGGAATGATGGGTAACAGTACCCAACCGGAAAATTCAGGATATACGTAAAATACCCATCCGGAATTTTAGATTAAATGAGCATATGACATGAAGAATGCCTTTGGTTCCGGCCTATATCTCATACAAATCTCAAACAATAAAAAAACGTGCTCTGCATTATCCTGAATACCTAGTCACACAATTTGCAGGGTTGAGCTATCGTGCTCGAAACTATAGAGATATTTTCTATATCCTCCATTTCCAATCAAGACGCGTCAGATAGTAACTCACTTTCGCACACTCCCTCGTAACCCATCTATCCACGTTTGGGATAAGTTCGAGGGTCCACCGAATCTTAACAGACTTGTCCAATTGCCTTGCCATTACCTTACAGACTCGCAGTGCGTCATCAGCCGGACTGTCTCCCCTCTAACGTATTCTGGATCTTAGATATGCATGCCCTCGCTCGCCAGTATCTGGGTATAATTCCCGCGTTGCATAGGGTAATGTATGCGCAGCACGCGCAATTGATATAATAGAAATGCTTACTTTTAAATGCAAACTGATATATAGTTACGTAAACGTAACGCACGCAACTCAAAAGTTGGTCAACTTTCACCATAGTCTCAAATGCTCGAACACAAGTTCACACAGCAGACACTTGCACTGGTCGCTTAGATTTTTTGGTTATTTGGTATCTGTCTGCCAGCGAAAATTCGCTGCATACACCGCAGGCACTGTAGGCCTGCACGTATCTGTTTTCAGCCTTAGTCTGTATGCGGCCCTCTATTTACTGCTGTTTTGCTGCTGCCTGCACATACTGGCTCAGCTAACTACCCTCGCCATTCTCGGAAAAGCCGCACAAATAGCGGAAGCTTTATCTGCCATGCCTTGATCTTGATTCTTATGTCCACATACTCCAGGAACTGAAAAGACAGTCTGCCCTCTAACCCAGATCAGAGCAGGACAATCACAGAGAGCATGTGTGGAAGTCTTTTCGCCTTCCATGAAGAATCAACAATGTCTTTTTTGAGGCAGTCCTTGTCCTTGATTGTGGAGGTGATACCGTAGCCATACATGGGCGGTGAGATATCCCACCAACAGCTTAAGGTTGGAATGTATGCCCAATTGCGGCTGGCTCTAAAGATACGGAAGCAGCGCTGCAAAATGCCACCTCCTCCGGGTTGAAAAGTGGCAACTGGTCATTTAACGTTGTCCCGGTTGAAGGTGCTCACAAAAAGGGTCCGAGAATAAGCGGTCTGAAGGATTGACTTTGAACGGGCACCGCAAGTTTCAGAGAGGTGGCGAGGTTAGGGGTGTATGAACTACCCTCCTTTTTTTAGAAGACCCAGCTCGGTTGAAGAAGTCTGTGGAGCGGAGAGTTTTTAGTCTAGTTGGCTGTTGTAGAATCTTCTGGCTCTCACAATGCTTCCTCCAGGCATTACTTTGGAACGTCTCAACTCTTTATTGTAACTCATATTCTAAGATCTATATTATTCAAAATAAGAAAATCGAAGAGACACTGACCTCTTTCGTTTATATCGGCAATCCCCAAAACAGAGCGGTAGACATTTGGATCCCAACCGAAGACGAACTATCAGTTCATCTGGCGACAGAACTCGAACAGCTTTAGGACCTCTTTTAGAGCCCCTTTAAAGAAATTCCAAAAATCTATTACTAAAAAAAATTTTAACACTCGAACCGTTTAAACTGCTAAGAATAACTCCTTTCATTTTATTTTAGAGCGCTGCATACTTGGGCCTTAGACTTGTAACGGCACAATGGCGCGAAGGTGCTGAGAAAAGCAATTTGAGGCGCCATTCCATTACGCCTGTGCATGCTTCCCCGTGCCAGAAGCCCTGAAGAACCTGACTATAGGTACATGCACGTATACATAAAAAAAATCCATAAAAACTTCACTCTCCCTTAACTACCGAAATAACTGTTAGGGAGAGGCTTTATGCCGGCCACACGATGGACGCTAGCTCGCCGGATGGGGGTCGTGGGGTGTGTGGCCGGTCCGATACCTCTATGATTCACCCCTTACCTTAAAGGCCCAATTATAATGAACGGATTTGAGCGCAACAAAACGGATTGAACTGACAAATTGGTTTTCCCAACATACATTTTAGACCTGACCGATTATAATGAACGCATTCAAGCGGATTCGGTCGGATTTGAGCGCATTCGTTTTTAAAAGATTAGAAATTGCCGCATTGAACTGTCAAAAATTTGATAAACATAACGTTAAAAGATGAAATGAAAAAATGTTTACCGGCGAGCAACTCGTCAACGAGGTTAAAAATTATTAAATTATTTATAAAAAAAGCTAAACTTTGCTATAAAAACAACAAAATGAAGAAAATGTTGCACTCTTGTTTACAGTAAACTTTGACGTTTGAATCCGAGCAATTTCCTATCCGATCAAATGCGTTTTTTTGACATTCCAATCCGCTCAGATCCGTTCATTATAATTGGGCCTTAAATGTCGGTGCGACTGACTTCTTTTGTCACTCCATCTTTATCTGCGTGGGCTGCTCTAAAACAGCATCAAAGCAAAGCAAAGAACCCCGGAGCGAAAACTGAATTCAACCATCCTGGAAGCAAAACAATTTAGGCCAACATGCCTATAAAAAAACTGGTGCCAATATTGTTATACATTAAGTTATATTCAATTCACACTAACAAAGGTGTTAAAAAAAATAACAAAAAAAATTGGTTATTAAGTGTGATAATACAAGTTAAGTACAATATAATAACAAGTTAATAAGTTAGTACCGATAAAGTCGGGTAAAAAAAAACTGATAGAATCATCTATTAAAATAAGGAGAGGGTAAAACACGTCGACCTGGCCAGTTCGATGTCTTTGTACAACAATAATTAAGAACCAAGTATAATTATTTATGTTAAAGTTCTCATAATAGCAAGTAATTAAACTGTAGGAATGAATGGAACATTGTAGTGTACTTCTAGATAGGGTGCAATTTAAATATAATAGAAATATTAATTAATATTTTGATATTAAAAGTATGTAACATAGTTACTACAACAAAAAGAAAACACCTAAACAAATCAAAAACAATGTACAATAGATAAAAAAGAACATAACAAATATGGAGTCCCGCCTCTACCGTCCCTCACAGAAAATTGCGGTGCCAGTTATTTTTGATCCGTATCTTCTGTCGGTTGCTGACCCAATTATTCTCCAATCCTGCGTCCAATTAATAGCGACTCACTACCACCAAATTTAAGCAATCCTCTGCTTAAATAAAACTACAGCCACTTCGAGTCCATAGCTGTTAACTGTTAACCCAATAGTACAGGTTTGGTGAACCCAGAATTTGTTTCTGAGGGTTGTTTAGCAGGGCCGAAATACATTTAGTTCGGGCTTCCTAATCAATAAAGAATTTTTAGATCGTAAGATTATTCTAACTACGATGCATCCAGCTGCAATGGCTATTTTAGCAAATAGATAACTTCAGAATCTTTAGAGTTGAAAAATTTAGCCAAGCCACATTTCCTACTTACAGATGTAAATTTTAAAGTAAAAAAAACTTCTATATATTATGGGCAGTGTAACATTCATCCATCCAGCAAATACACTTAGTTCCCTTATATGTATATCACGAAACAAATTGTACTCTTCGTAATTTAGTCAGCACATCACCCTCAACATCGCTTTACGCTGGCTACCAAGATTACAATTTTACCCCAAAGAAACTCTTTTTCTTCTTCTTTCAATTCAAAATCTAAAATTATGATATTTATTTTCCTTCCTTTCTCCAGATTACTTTTTTCCCAACTCAATACAGCTCAAAACTGACTCCTTGACTGATTTTCTCTCCATTTTTTCTTGGTTTTTTTCTACGCCTAGTTCGTTTAAATTTTCGAGTCGGATGCAAGGTGATTTCATAAAAAAATTCCCAATTCCCGCGAGGGGGATATAAACGACCGTTACAGACTGTAGGTTACTGCCTGCTTAACGTTCAGAAAGCAAAGATATAGAGATTTTAAGTTTTTGGGCTTCAATCTATTTTTGGTGCCCCTCTGCCTTGGGGCCTGGGGCAATTCGACCCCGTTGGACACCACATGTTGTTCTGTACACTGTCAGTCCATCTTCCAATTCACAATGAAGTGACCTACCTTCTTTCTTTTTTAGGAAAGGTGGTTACCAAATTAGTCCATGGAAATGATACTTTAACATTGCAAAAATGCAGGACAAGGGCTTATTTTTGGGATGTGTAGAGGGAGTCAGTATGAGATTAAGTTTGAGTCGGTATTCTAACCCCCCCCCCCCCACACCCTCTTACAGAACATTTTCAAGGACACTTTTTGCGCATACCAATTATATTGCTTTTATTTCAGATTAGCGACCAACGGCAAAAGGTGAAATACAGTGAATTTAATCAACTATTTATGTATTTTATATCAATCGATGAATAGCATATGACGTGCAATAAATAAATAAAAATAAATTTAAAATGTTGAATTCTTATCAAATCATTTGAATTTTGTTCTTTACAAAGTGGCAATCTTAAGTTTTGAAAAAGTCTAAGCCGTCAGCGAAAGAGTTTAGGAAAATATCACATTTTGTTTGTTAAAATATAAATTTCTAAGATATCCTCATCCGTCATTCAATAAACACTAATAGTTTCCTGTATTGTTATTCATTTGTTGTTATTTTTTACCTATTTAAAACAATGATGGGACAGGCAAATGAAAATTGCTTACTTATTTGATCTGTTATTGTTAATTTAAAAAAAATATTAATAGCTTTATTTATTTCGAGCGAAGTTGGATTATAATGAGACTGCTGTATTGGTTCTACCTGATTTCTCAAAAGCCTTTGACACCGTTAATCATAGTCTCTTGCTGTATAAACTTGCTACTCTCTTCAATTTTTCGGCCTCTGCTATCTCTCTCCTCTCCTCATTCCTCTCCAACAGGTCACAGTGCATCAAGTTCAATGATAAGTACTCATCTTTCCTTCCTGTGCCATCAGGAGTACCGCAGGGCTCTGTTCTCGGGCCTTTGCTCTACACTTTATTCACTAATGATATGTCTACCGTCATCCAGAACTGCTGCTTTCACTTCTTTGCTGATGATACGCAAGTATATAAATATACCTCATCTTCATCTGATAAACTGGCCGAATGCATTGTAAGAGTGAATGGTGACCTGCGTAATATTTCAAGCTGGGCGTCTAAAAATTATCTTCGACTCAATCCTAATAAATCCGTGGCCTTATTTATTAGCCGTCGCTCAGTTAACACCCATGATCTAAGTCCTATCATGATTGATAATACTCCACTATGTATTGTGAATAAGGCTACGAATTTGGGTATTGTGATGAACTCGAGATTGACTTGTTGCGACCACGTCTCGCTGATTCTTCGAAAATTTATAGTTGCCTTCGTAGGTTATGGTTATTTGGTAAACTCCTACCTCAGCAGTCACGTCTAAAACTGGTTAAGAGCCTCATCATGCCACATTTTCTATATGACATCTCGAGCTATATTGCCTTGGATGCCGTTTGCAGGCGTCGTCTGAATGTAGCTTTTAACGATTGAATTAGATTCTCTTTTGGCTTACGAAGAAATGCCCATGTTTCCACCTATCGCAAATTTCTCATCCGCTGCGAGTTCTTGTCCTACCTTGCAGCAGTACTCGTTTTTTGTTAATTTTAGAAAAACGTGAAAATTGGACTTGGCCGGTTTTGCAACTAGGCGCCTCAATTAGACTATGGAATAATTTGCCTCCCTCTGTGCGGGGAGCCACTACAGCGGCGGTCTTCAGGAGGGAACTTATTAAGCACTGGTCCGGGAGTTAATTTTAATTGTTTTGAAGTCGATATACGCCTTTGTGTGAATGGTCAAAGTCATATTTAGTTGAGTAAGCTTTTCAATAGTTTTCATTTTTTTTTTCTTTTGTTTTGTATTTTTTGGTCCTTTCTCTCTTTTTTAGTTTTAATACTTTATATTGTACCGTAAATGATTTGTATCCTATATGTATATTGTACTCTAAAAGATTTGTATCTTGTGTATATTTGCTGAATAAATAAACATAAACAATTGCTGTTTATGAATTTCTCTTCAAGCCATAGTAAATTGAATTTACTTTCTTTTCAGATAGTCAACAGATGATATCCACTTTATCTTAAGCAACGTTGTGAAGTCCTTCCTTTCCTGAAACTTATACTGTTAATATTTGTTTTAACAGAAAATAAAATTTGTTTGAGTATTATTTTGTGTACTATCATTTGATACCTACTGTAAACAAGATATAACAGCAATTATTAAATAATAAATAAACCAAAAAAATATGTTTATTCATTAAAATATTATACATTTTTCGTAGGTTAATTACGTTGTAGTTAGCTCCTTCGTCGGATTTTCAATTTGGAAAGAAGAAACCAAAACTAGCCTTGGGGAGACCATTTTAACTGCCTGGGGTAGAGTGCGAAGACAACGATGATGAAGCGACAGATGAGCAAAGTAGAAAAAACGTTGCAATAGAACATATTTCTCACTTTTGCCAGTAATGAAATCCACAGAATTGTATCACTTCAGCAAAGAGAGTAAATTTTCAACAAAAACTAAGATACTGCTTTTACGTTGGGCCAGTCATCCCCAAAGAATAAATGACTCAAAGGTACCAAAAGGAGCCCTTTATCTACTACCAGATGGCAAAAGACCAGTTGGCAAAGCATGCTAAAGGTGGGAAGGCTGACTGCTAAATATAAACGCAAGCTGTGGAGGATAGAGACTCTGGAATAAGAAGATGATGGAACCCAAGGCTCGAAACGAAAAAAAAGAAGGTGAAGCCGGAGGACACGAGCCCCAACAGGGCATTTTCTAAGCAGACGTACAGGACAACCGCAAGTCACACTGAGTTCGAGGTTGAATAGATATTTGAAATTGAGGTTGAATTGAAATTTCTCGTATATGAGTCGAATTGAGTTCACTTTCGGTTGAAATAGAGTTGAACTGGTATCAAAACATAAGCCTTAAATATTTGTGTGAGATTCTCATTTATAGAAACGTAACGTTTTTTTTTAAGTAAGGTAATCAGAACGAAATAATTTTTTATATATTTATAAATAACGCACAAGGCAGACTTCACGGATGGTAAACAAACGAAACAAATGTCACTTCAACCCAATCACAACTCAACCCGCGTATATGAGGCGAAATATCAACTGACCCAGATAGGGGACCTTGGTTGAATTGAGTGGAATTAGCTTCGACTCGACCGCTGTTTATGACTGCGTTGAACCAGAGTTAAAAGTGGGTTGAACCTATGACAGGGTAAAAGACAGCCGGCATTTCTCATACATTTTGTTATCAGTTTGGCGGAATATTATTCGTTTTTCCTAAGTTATCATTTATTTATTCAATAAAAAGTAAGTTTGTTCATCTGAATCTGGTTTCGATGTCATCGGTTATGCAGATGATCTTGCCATCACTGTATCTAGGAAGTTTGACTTGACTATTACAGAGATCAAGAGAACGGCACTGCGAGAAGTTCAAAGATGGTGTACCAAGGAGGGCCTGGAAATCAATCCAAACAAGGCCGCGCTGGTACCTTTCTCCAAACGCTACAAAGTGGACCTAGGTCCTATCTGTATCCAGGATACCACAGTTGAGTACTCAGACTCAGTCGAATATTTGGGAGTAAAGTTAAGACTGAACTGGAACGCTCAGTTTGACTATGTCATCACCAAATCAACAATTGCCATATGGGCCTGCAAAAGGCTTCTGGATAAGACATGAGGTCTTACACCACAAATGATGTACTTGATTTACACTACGATCGTTACACTTGTGGTCACTTATGCCGCTATAGTTTCTTGGCCCAAGACTAAACAGGTTTCGACGATCCTCAAGTGCAGTAAACTGCAACAGCTAGTTTGCTTCTCCATTACCGGAGCTATGTGGACCTGTCCGACAGCTGCAATGGGGCAATCATTGGATTGACCCCTTTCCATATCTTCATATCGCAATTCGCCGCCATAAGTGCCTTGAGGCTTTAAATCTCATCTACTGGCCCTATACGACCAAAGGACACATGGTGTTTTGTGGGATGTATGGGTGATGGTGGATCCGAAGGTTTTGCCATAGACTACTAGAAAAAAAACTTCTTTTCGTTAATTAGTTTGTACTTCAGTTGTACTTCAATTGAGATTACCTATTAGTTTAACTTCAGTTGTACAATATAGATAATAATAAGATGATGTCGGTGATGTTATCGGCTGTTCGATACAAAAGTTCTTCTAGGTGGGTGATCTCATTAGCTGCTCGACACAAAGTAGTTCTTCTGAGTGGGTGATCTCCTCAGCTGCTGGATACAAACTGCAGTTTTTCTCCTTCCATCGATATCTCCCTTTATCGGATAGCACAGATAGCAAAAATGGGAGTGATAAATGGTGGAGCAAATACTTGGCCAGTTTTGAGATTGGAACACTAGTGAAGCGGCAGATTGAGCTGAAACTTTCACAGAATGTCTATTTTGATTAAATCTGGGAAAATCGCATGGTACGAATACCATCGGCTGGATGGAACCCAAGAAAAATACATAGAAAAAAGAGAATTGCAGAGGAAATATTTGACACAAAAGAAAAAAAACGAAAACCGTTTTTCTTTACAACGCACTGGGCATGGGTATCTATAAAATGAAAGGGCAGGACAAGTAGAATACTATTAGCTGTGTAGCGTCATTCCAAATTAAAAAAGGTGGCCATCGAAAAATGGCGGATTAAATTTTTCTTTACATGCCACTCGGTTGGCATGCGTACCAATGGAAAGAGTTGAATACAATTAGCTGTGTGGCGTCATTCCAAATTCAAAAGGCACACACAAAATGGCGGCCAACACAAAACCTTACGCGCTCAGTATGGGTATCAAATGAAAGGGTGTGACAATTAGAATACTATTATCTGTGTCGCCTTATTCCAAATTCAAAATGGCGGCCAACACAAAATGGCGGTTTACCTTTTCCTTTACTTCGCTCTCGGTATGGACATCAAATGAAAGTGTAGGATAGTAAATAAGAAAGTACGCTGTATGACGTCATTTAAAATCAAATATGGCGATCACCACAAAATGGCGGAAGATATATAATTAAAATAGACTAAAAATATAAAATAAATATATAGTTTAAAAAAAAAACTAAAAAGACGCTTTTATTTTAAAATAAACTAACAAGCAAAAAGTAATTTTGAAAGTAATTGCCAGAATATGGGAACAAACTACATTTCGAAATGTAAAAAAGCGTGGAGCACTAATGAAAAGTTGAAGTGTTAATAAAATAAGATAGGTAAAGAGTAAGTATTTTTTACATTTTTTTATGTGCACCAAATTGTGCATTTATGGGCTGCACGGGGGGTGCAAATTTGTAAAATTGATTACTTTTTGGCGCTTTTTTTGGGAAAAAAACAATTTGGAGGGGAGCTCTGCACAGGTCGTCTAATCCCCCTCTATAGCAAAATCTATGCTTTCGATGCTGAACATGTTTGGCTAGGTGTCTGTCTGTTGTGCACATAGTACACAATTTTTAATCATCGAATCTTAAAAATGTTGTAACATACTCTAAATTTTTTTAAGTATCCAAAGTTATTTTTTTCAGATGCGTCCTTATTTCATTATACCTTTCTCCTACCGCGGACTGTGCACACATAGTCGTATTTTATTGAAATTGTTTTATTGTTTTTTATTGGTTTTTGCTAGTATAATATAAAACTGAAAGTTAGTCTGTGTGATTGCGTAAATGTTTTAGAGGCTCCGAAACCGCTCATCCGATTGGCAAGAAATTTTGATTATAGGGGTTGTCGGGTCGTCGGGAATATTTCGAACCCTTCGGGTAGCTATAACTCAGATCCACTTTATTTTGGTTTTCTCCAAAAACAAAATACGATTCCCAAAATGTCAGATCGATGGGATATCGGTGGTTTACGGGTAGTTGCCGTAAAATTGTGTTGAAAAAGCAGATTTTTCGCGAAGGACTCGGTTCCCTGAACTTTGACTGAAGTGACTCCGGCTGGATGAGCCCAATTTCAGCAATCTATGGCTTAAATAAAAGGTCTCGAAACCAAGAAGACAAAATCAATAATAGGAAGTTCATCGCTTTTACTTTTTAAGCGGTGGTCCTGGAAATTTACTTAGATTTCAAGGTGCTTGATTTTTCAACATATTTGAAAAGTTCGCCCAATTTTTCCACTATCTCCACTCAGCGTGAAGTGTATTATACATATACTCATACGCAACTGTGATTATTCTGACGGAATTTTCAATGAGGATTTATGAATATCAACAACAAAGTTCAAAATCGTCACGAGTAGATTTTCAGGAGACGCAACACTACTGTTGCAACTCTCGCACTGTCGCATGCGAGACCAGACAACAGCTTCTGCCCCATGACGAGAGTAACGCGACAGTAAAAAATTCCTAGTCTCGCCGAGACAACACTATCGAAAGCGAGACTGTCGCGCTCTCGCTCGATCTCGCGGGATTTCCCAGTCGGTTAATTTTTTTCCCGGATCGTTGCGGGATTTCTCGATTCTATAGAAAGTAGAGTTTTATATTTTCGTCGGTAATATATTTATGAACTGGACAACCCCAGTCTTCCAGAGTTTAAAGTTGCCGGTAAATCCCCAACAATCCGGCGAGAGCCCGAGTGCACCCTTCTACACATCCCATTGTCTCATCGAAAGAAGCGTCCCTAATCTAGTCACACTACTCACGTGGAGACAATGGGTGGTGTGAATAAAAACTATTTGAACACTCTGAATATATTCTCTTGAGAAGGGTATGTCGTCCGGAGTGAACACTAATTAGGATAGTCCAGTCAAAATAGACGAAAAAACGCCATAATTGGAAGATAATTCGGAAGTTGCTGAAAATTGGAACAGCCCTTAAAAACATTATTATACATAAGCTGTAGAGACTGCCACGCTATTGGACGACTGCAAACTTTTTTATTCAAGGTCAAAGGGTCAAAATATCAGTTTTTTGCAAATATATGCTAAACCGTACGTCTTATCAGAAAATTGTGTTTGCAACGTTTGTAGATTAGGCGATTATCTACAAAAAAATATATTATACATTTTCTCGTAGGAATTGCCATTTCTGAGATATTGTCGTTTTAATAAGTTAAAATACTCATATTCTATCATTCCCGACTTGCAAAGGTCATCAGAAATTTAATAAATCCTTTGTTGGAGTACGCGGCTAATATTTTCAGGGGTGATTCCTGGAAATATTTGGAGAAAAAAATTGTCCTACAGAGGGCGGCTATCTCCACTATCCACTAAGATACAGGGTGATTAGGGAAATTTTTTTTTTTTTAATGTACTGAAATTTGAATAACTCCTAAAGTAATTATCATAAAGTAGCCTAATTAGGCTCATCTTTTAGGTAAATGTATATTCTTTAATTTGGTATGAAGCACAGCGACCTGAGTGACTCCGTTCAAAAAATAAATGTTAACTCACGAAACTTTTTTTAAAAGTGCAAAATATAATTTGGGATGAATGCACCATGGCCGATGAACAATTGCTTGGAGCGCTACAGGGCTTTGCAAAATCCACGGAGAAAACAACCGACAGCATTCGCCCCCCCTCCCCCCTCCCCACCACAAGATCAACTCTGGAAGCTTGTGGGTTGAAAGCTTGGCTTTAACAGTTTAGGTGGGAGTATTCTGCGTAAATTGGTGCCTTATTCATGAAAATATAGAATAGGGTTACAAAACTGCAATGTAATATGTAAACCTCTAACAAAACAATTTCAAAACGCCCTAGCCGCTAAATCGTTACAATTCCCTCCACCCATACGATTTTTTGTTCGTCTATCCAAGAACTATCCACAGCCATGATGAGTAGAAGAATTCATACCTATACACAAACATGACATACATATGTATATTTTAGCGTGCTTGTGCTTTAGGTTTTAGATTAATTTTGCTTGACAATTAGAACGCATGGATACAGCGGTTTCGGCCTTGTGGGGTTTTCAGTTTTTGAGTTCCATTCTATTCTCGAGCAAACCGTCCCAGTTGTCCCCTTTTGTAGCGAGCGTATCACTCCGCTATCTCAAGCTAACCTCGACGGTTGTGGCTCAGCCGGCTGTTAATAGTAATATTAATAATAGAGTAAACTCTTCTAACACAGAAGGCGTACTTCTCAGATGGGCCAAGAAAAATTTACCCACTCAGCACAATCAAGCGCTGAGATGAGGCTCTCAACATAAGCCTCATCAAGCATGCAAACATAAAGTTAGTAAATTAAAAACATCCTAATTAACATGTAATCCAAATTAAAATGTAACCCAGCAACAGGAAACATAAGCGGTCACGGAGATTACAAAGATACCTTTCAACACATTAATATTATTGTTAACATTAATGAACATGCGATTGACAGGTTCAAATATGCCGTAATTCGTGTTAGAGCAGTTGATTTGTAAAAGAGGGGTCTTCTCAGATAATATTGACTCTCTCTAAACGACGCGCGGCGACCTAGAAAACCTGAATCGACCTTTCCATTAAGGAGCTGATGAACAAATACAACATTGGCCACCTCACCACGCTTGTGAAGGGAGCTTAAGTGGAGTAAATTAATGCAGGATTCAGATGATGGAGCAATTATTGGGTTTTCACAAGGAAGATGATTCAGTGCGAATCGAACGAACGAACGATTCAATAGTTCTAACATGCGAAAAGTAGTGAGGTGACCAAACCTAGGACTCATATTCAAGTAATGGTCTGACAAGAGAAATGTATAGGCGTTTCCGTTTAGTTATCAAGGGGTTGTTAAATTCCTTTTTATAAAACGAGCAAACTACCTCTGGAAGAGATATATGTAGTTGATGTGAGTGAAAAATCCAGGTTACTATCAAATCTAATCCCGAGATCTTTAACAAAATTAACACGAGGGATACCCTCATCTGAAAAGGTGTAGTTACGACCACGGACCACGTCTCCTACTAAGAGTCATGATTTCACATTTACTAATATTAAGAACCAGGTTATTGCTATCACATTAAGAGTGAAAGGTGTCAAGGTCAACTTGCATGAGCTTGCAAATCCTCGATACTCTTAAAGTGACGGTACAATTTGATGTCATCAGCGTAAATCAATATTCTACAGTGTCTTAGCAATGTCATCAATTGATAGGATAAGGAGAAGTGGGTCAAGATCACTTCCTTGAGGGACACCGGATTTCGCTTCAATGGTTACTGATTTGGATCCACGAAAAAGGACTTGGTACATGCTGGTTACATGTCACTCCAACCGAAAATTATACTCAACCAAGCAAAATTTTGTGAACTTACTCAAATTAGCGGCGTGAATAATGTTTTAGGAAGGCGGTTAGATATTGTATTCTTTTCCGACTCAGACAACATGAATGTTGAGCCTAGATCAAATGTCTTGTTGCCTGCCGATAATTACCACCCTCCTCTCCTAATCAGCTAATGTTCCACCTGTTCCGCCCATCCCGGAGGAGTCAACTTTTACCTTTAATTTTAAAAAAGCCGACCTTGAAGAACTCTCATCCAATCTCAGTTCGGTCGATATCAATTTGTTGCTCTTATCTAATGAGTTGGATGTCAATGTAGCAAGATTTCACTGCGTCATGTACGAAACCTTCGCATCTTATGGAGGGGAGAAGTAGTATGAAGGAGCCAGGTTTTGAAAGAGCCACTTGCATTGTTTCGGTATACCGGAATAATGCAAGTGGCTCTTTCAAAACCTGGCTCTTTCATGCCACTTCTCCCCTACCTATTGAGCCGTTAAAGTCGAACAGATCACCCCCGCCGTGGTAAAACAATGGTTGAGACGTACCAAAAACCTCAAGAATAAACTCTGGAAACCTACCTGAAGAGGAAAGACGCTGCGAGGTTCTATACATTTGTCAATAACTATGACCAATCATGCTCTCTCTCGGAAGTCCTCTATAAGGAGTACCTCAGGAACCTGAAAGGTAAATTGTATGGTGATCCCAGAACATTCTTTCAATTTATCAGCGCTAAGAAAAAAGTTGATAATTACATTTACACCATACAATACGAGAACTCCCTTAGTTCTAATTCATCCAAAATTTGTGACAAGTTTGCATCGTTCTTCCTCAAATCTTTCTCGGAGACAAGGGTCCAACCAGATGAAGAAAAATTTCGACATATCAATCAAAACGGCTCAAAACGTATACATACTTGTCTATAACCAGGGAACATACATACATATATCGAAACATATCACTGAACTTCCTAAGATTTTTCATTCGGCCCTGATGGAGTTCTTCCAGCTATTCTAAAATCCTGTGCAGAGGCCCTACTGTCTCCTCTACTAAGTTTGTTTCAGAAAGCCTTAAATAAAGGGCAGCCAACCTTCTGAAAGAACTCTTTTATAATACCTGTCCATAAATAGAACGAAATATCTAATTATAGACCATTTGCGAAGTTATCGTCTTTACCAAAACTCTTTGAATCTATTATTTATTTTGTTATTGCCCCTACTTGCAAGAGACTTATCTCAGCCAACCAACATCAACATGGATTTCTTGCAGCTCGTTCCACTACTACTAATTTACTGGAGTTTTCTTCACACACAGCTCGAGGCTCTGTCACTGGCTGCAAAACTGACTGGGTTTACACAGACTTCGACAAGCTCTCTCACTCCAGTTCTTAAACTAAAGAAAGTAGGCTTTCCGCATGCCCTTGGGGTATGGTTCCAGTCGTACTTAGCCGTACAACCCACCAGGTTCTAATCCGCGGAGTCAAATCATTGGAGCGTCGTCTGGTGTTCCGCAATGCAGTCATCCTGGCCCTCTCCTTTTTATTTTATCAATTGACGACGTTGTTACTGTGCTAAGGCACTATAAAATCCTTATTTAAGCTGATGAAATCAAACTGTATCGCCACATAAGGAGTATAGAGGATTGCAAACTTCTTCTACTAAATTAAACACCTTCTATTCTTGGTGTTCCAACAACAACCTGGTGCTTAATATTAGTAAATTTGAGATCAAAGCAAACGTGGTGCTACAACTTATGACTGTACTTTTGTCGACAACAAGGTCTCCCGCGCTAACTACGTAACCGATCTGGGGTTAAGGTTAGAATTCAGTTCTGGGATTGATAAAAAGAACAATATAATATAGATTTTCGAGGGATACCGAATCAGACCACTATTTGCGGGTCCCTTTTCGTCCCTCTGCCTAGAGTCATCTTATTGGGGTTGCAGTGGGTTGTCCCATTGCTCCCTTACTTCGACTCCCCTAGTTATCGCAAGCAGCTGATTGAAGGGAGTCTGCCTCATGTCCTCCATCCAATGGAGTCCAGTTATGGCAGCCCTTTTCCTCGCCACCGCCGGACAGTGACACACTATGTGTGTGGCCGTCTCAGGTTCCTCCAGGCACATCCGACAGGTGTCATCCTCCAGAATTCCCATTCTTTTTAGGTGATACCTGAAACATCCGTGTCCTGTAATCAGTGCCACCAACCATCTGAGGGTTCTCCTTTGCATATGCAGGATCCTTCTTCTGGCTGCGGTAATCGGCAACGTAAGCACCATCTTAGCCTGCCTACACGTGGTCATAGCGTCCCACCGTCTCCGGTGTTCCTCAGCGACCCATTTCTCGATGTAGTTCCTTACCAACCCTCTGCCAATGGCAGAGTATGGCTCCGGTCCCCAGAATTCCGAGGTTGACCCCTGTTTTGCCAGGTTGTCAGCCTTTTCGTTCCCATCGATGCCTGTATGTCCTCTAACCCAAGCTAGCGTCACGTTGTTTTGTTGCGCACACCTGTTCAGTTTTTGGACACATTCCAACGCCAGAGACGCATTAATCTCTGTCTGGTTCATGCGCTTAATCACAGCCTGATTGTCCAGTGCTATAAGGATACTTCTTCCCTGCACCTGACCCTCATTTATGTGATCCAGCGCCGTGCAGCAGAGCAAGCATTTCCGCCTGGTAGACTGAGGTGTAATTCCCCAAAGCCAGAGAGCAGGTCAGATTTAAGTCCTCCGAGAAGACTCCCGCACCTGCTCTGCCGTCAATCTTGGATCCGTCCGTGAAGGCATATATGTCTTCCGGTCTCCCTTCGGGGAGCGTTCCGTTCCCTATGAGGGTTTTATGATACCTTTCGGTCACCCTCATTTTTGTGATCCCTTCCATGGGCATCATGAGCTCCCTAATCCCTTTAATGCGATCCAGGATCTTCATGTGCCCATATAAGGTTCCTGACGCCTGCCATGCGGCATCACGTCTCATCCGAATCGCTGAGGCTGCCGCAGTCTTCATCACCTGGAGATCTAGCGGCAGCAGACCTAACAGCGCCTCCAATGCCGCGGCGGGTGTGGTGCGGAAAGCACCGCTCACACCTACGCAGGCCATTCTTTGCACCTTGTCCAAATGCCTCTTGACGGTTTTCTGTGTGGCTTTAGTCCACCAGACCACCGAGGCATAAGTTATGATGGGTCTCACCATCATGGTATATGTCCAGTATGCTAACCTTGGTGAGATACCCCACCTTAGTCCACATACTCTTCTGCACTGGTGAAGCACCCTTGTCGCCTTCTTAATCTTCTCTTCAACGTGGTATTTCCAGGTTAGTCGCGAGTCCAAGTATACACCCAGATACTTGACCATCCCAGACACCTTGATCCTCGATCCAAAAAGCATGAGGGGCTGAAAATCCAGATCTTTAATCTTCCTAGTGAAGATTATCGCGTCTGTCTTATTGGCATTTATGGTGAGGCCCTGTTCCGTACACCACTGCTCAACCACTTGGAGTGCATTCCTCATGATATCTGCCGTAGTGCTCATAAACTTGCCACGCGCCACAATCGCTACATCATCTGCATACCCAACGGTATGCACGCCCATTTCCTCTAGCCGCCTGAGCAGAGTGTCCACAGTGATGTTCCACAGGAGGGGCGATAGGACCCCGCCCTGTGGGCATCCCTTGCTGACCCTCCCTCGAAGCCGCGAGTCTCCTGTCTGAATCCTTACCGCTCTGTTTTTCAGCATGCTGTCCACCCACCTTACAATCATGGGGCTGACCTCGCGCCTCACCAGAGCGTCTTTGAGTTTGTTGAACTGTATCTTGTCGAAGGCGCCTTCGATGTCCATAATAACGGCCATCGCTATGCCTCCTTTATACAGTTCCCCCTCGGCTACTCGCACCAGTTGGTGAAGTGCCGTTTCTGTAGATCTGCCAGCCTGGTAAACGTGCTGGCTTCTACTTAAAGGGTGCCTCCTTAGCATAGTACTCTCCAGGTGGTCTGCCACCACTCTTTACATTGTTTTAAACAGAAAGGATGTTAGGCTGACTGGCCTGGAGGACTTCGCCTCGGTGTAGTCCTTCTTGCCTGGCTTAGGGAGAAATACCACTTTGGTTTCCCTCCACACCGCCGGAATGTATCCTGTTGCTAGACAGGTAACGAATATTCCCCTAAGCCTGGGTGCAATGATATCTTTGCCCCATTGAAGCAGCGCAGGGAATATTCCGTCACGCCCCGATGTCTTGAAGGGAGAGAATGTGTCTATTGCACGTCTCACCCCTTCCTCCGTCACCACCCCGTTAGCCTCCTCTCGGTTCATCCTTGTAGCCATTCTGTTACGAATAGTCCAAGATTTACCCGAGATATAGCTGCCAGGAAAGTGAACTTCCATCAGGATCTTGTTGGTTTCCTCCAGCGTCTCCATCATCCTCCCCGACGGGTCACGAACGAGTCCGACTTTGGAGACCGGGTCGATAAAAAGAACAAAGGCATTCAACAACCCGCTCATAACTAAGCACTTGTACCTATCTTTGCTTAGGCCTTTCCTTGAATACGCCTTCCAGGTATGGTCTCTTCACTACTGCTCCCATGTTTATTCATTTATTTGCCAAACAAGGCATACTTAAACTAAATACAACAGAGAATAATAGTGTACTTATAGACAAAAACTGGCATATATAATTAGTTAATTCTAAAGAGTGTTAGTAATTAGGATGTCAGGAAGGATTTCGGTCTGTTATAGGATTCTTTATTTATTGAAGGGGAGTAACATGATCTATAATCGTTAAAGACCACGCACCATCTGTTAACGGGCTCATTCCTTGCATACTTGGTCCGATGTGGGTATTCTTAAGCAGTTTAGTATGTTTTGTAAGTCGGGTGTCTTCATTGAACTTGATCATATCATATTGGTAGAATCGAATCGGTTCAA